>CM023485.1:8127261-8277261 GCA_013339685.2 Hyalomma asiaticum | reverse complement strand
TCAGAGCCGGCTATCCACACATCATGAAATTGATATAAAAAAAACATACGAGAAAGAAAAAAGAACGAAAGGAAGTATAAGAAGGGGCAACGAAAATTGCTATCATAAGGTCGAACACTCACTGGAACACTGGGTCGAAGGATGTCTCTTGAGCGTAGTTCAATATGTACAAGGTGGTCACCCGGATCACCACAGATACAGTCTGTACAAATTATGTTCACGCATTGACAGACAAGATGACTATAACGAATTCCTTTGACATCACAGTATGATCAAGATAAGCAATAGTGCTATCAGGTTTGTGTCTACTGAAAGGTCGCGGAAAGCGCTCACTGCACGTCTTTGTTTGTCCCTTCATCACAGTGTTCCAAGCACCTTTCTCAGTGTAAGAGATCGTCTGTCGAGGTGATTCAACCGAATCTCTCCGTTGAATACGCTGTTCTCGTATTGCGGGCACTCTACAATAATATTCTCCACCGTCGCGTCGGAATTGTCTCAGTGATTATTCCCTTCCTAATTTTCCCTTCCTTTCGTGATTGTACTGTGAGGACGTCCTTCTTTTGATGCGGCAGAAGAAGTGAGGTGTGTATGCTACGTCTAAGAGTAGACGAATTAAGAGTGTACTAAACGTGAAGTTGGTCTTCTGATTCGGTGTAAACAACAGAAACGGATCCATCTTTATACAAAAGCGAAGACTTGGTACGTTCGTCAATCCATAAATCCCTTCAAAGTGGCGCAGGGGAGAAAGAATGTCCTTGCACTCTGAGCTGGAAAACATCGCAGGTGTCAGGGTATGTTTTATGTGTGCTGCTGCTGCCAATTTTTCTGCTACCTCATTTCCAGATGCTCCAGCGTGGCTGGGCAGACATTGAAAACCGATCTCATGCAAGCGGTGCTCACTGTTTTCAGAACTTCATATATAATGTTATCATCTGTATGAAAATAAGTTTCCTTTATCAGTTCTATTAGGTGAGAATATATCATCTAGCTAGCGGTGACTGCTCGCTTTCCACAATATATTTCACGGCTTGCAACGTTACAACAAGCCGTACTGTCGACGACGTCATTCGGGAAAGTCGCTAACCCCCTTCTGCTTGAGCAGCCGGTATATGAAAAGCCGCAGTCCAGCTTTCATCAGCGGTGGATCCATCTGTGAATACCAATGTGTAACACTCGTGATATCGGTGCATTTGCTGAAGCGGGGGCACCTTTGCTTCAAGGTAGCGCATTGGCGATTTTTTTTTTTTTAACGTTGAATGTGCAGTGTCGCAGAAGGTTTTACGAGCTACCAAGGGGATAGGCGATATCCGCACACAAAAAGTATTGTTCCTGTTGAATTGTCGCTTTATGAGTTCGTAAGGTGTCACCAATTCATCCATTTCTTTTAATAAGTCCACGAATTGGGTGGGCAAAATGTCTTTGAGATAAGCGGAGGAAGTGGCGACAGAGTTCTTGAATGCGAAGAGCTTAAATGGACGGTTCCCTATAGCGTCTGCGATCACGAGACCACTGAGCGTTAAGCGCGGTAAACCCAGGCGAATGCGTATACTGCGGGCTATGATGTTGTTTAGCCTATTTGCCTGAGACAAACTTTGCATAAATAGGTAATGCCTATGTGACGGCTTGTCGTACCAGATGCATGCAAAAGAGATTCCGTTGTGCCATCCCATTTACTTCCTGTGATGCGTCGGAGAACATTTAAATGTCCGATTAAGCCTATATGCAGTGTTGGATATATAAACTCCCTACAACAGCATTCGGTCCAGGGCAATACCAAGGAAACGAGCCTTCCTTAGAACAGGCACAATATTCTGATTGATTAACAGACTCAATTAGTCGTGACGTCTTCTTGTAAAAAAGTAATATAGAAGACATTTAACCTGAAACATCCATACCAAGTTCTGTCGCAAAGCGGGCAGTTATATGTATGCCTTCCTAAAGTAGATTTTGCACTTCACTGCAGTCGTTACGTGACGACCAGAGCCACATATCATCTGAATACATTGAAATGTGCACCGACGCTGAGAAGAAACTTGGTAATTTACGCATGACTAGATTGAAGAGCATAGGGATAAATTAATGCGAATCCTTGAGGCACTCCTAGTGCTCATTGTCATGCAGGCAGTTCAATGAGTCAGAAAAACTGAAATCAGACACGTGTATATGTAGAGTTGAAAATTTCAGCCATTTTCATTGTTGTTGTTGTTGTTGTTGTGGTGGTGGTGGTGGTGGTGTTCGGAGCATTTCTGTCCACTGGACAGCAGTGCTTTACAGCAAGATTTTCTTGTAGATTCGAGTGATGTAAGCGTATACGTCTATATCCGCAGAAGTTTAGGTGCTGTGTAGCACAGTCAGCACTGGATTACAAGCCTAGAACTGCGCGAAAGAGTATGTAACGTCTGGAGAAGAGCAAGCGCGTATTAAATGCGAAGCATTTCTTGCCGGACTTCAGCCACTTTGACCGTATCTATCTATCTATCTATCTATCTATCTATCTATCTATCTATCTATCTATCTATCTATCTATCTATCTATCTATCTATCTATCTATCTATCTATCTATCTATCCGCCTTCATCTCGGTGCTCTCCTGGTTGTCTCGTTCACCGGGTATACCCCACTATTCTGGAGGTAGGGTATAAATATATGACGAACATGACTGGCTAATCGTTACATGACTGACGTGATGTGCTCGTCATCTACGTCACGATTAACGACACTGCAGTCTCTTGTGGCTTATACACGTAGTGATTGGCCCGCGGTACGCGGGTATGGTGCGCCACAGGTGTTTGAATCTTATAGAACCTATGTAAATCAAGGACCAATAGAAATAGACATGCGAAATGTCGTGGCTGCGGTAAATGAAACACTGTGATTGCGAACCGGCAACTTTGACTGCATCTCACCCCGGTGCACTGACTCGGCCCTCATCGCGGTTGACACACGACGTCCGGCTCAAAGAGCTCGGCTTATAAAACAAGGAACACCGTTTGAGGTAGGGTGTGTTCCAATACTCACGGTAGACGGCTAAATAGACGGCTACGTAACAGCGGCCATCTTAAGTCCCATTCCATTTCTCACGTAGACGGCAAAATAGAGAGCTTCGCGAAGACGGCATACGAAGACAAAAACGATGCAGGCTACTTTGCTGTCCAAACAAGATGGCGGCTGCGAGGATTGCTTGAATATCCACGAACCTCGCCTGAGCGGTCGCCTGCTCGCAAATAGGCGCTTTGTTACGCGATTTATGTGAGCTGCATTGAGTTTTTCATAGATTGTAACACGAAATAAGCAAAATGAACGAAAATTGTGAGCGTTTTTTTCAGCTTTCTTTTGTTGATGCAAGATGGACTCGTCGTGCATACGTCATCCGGGCGCGTTCCATTACTCGGACGGCAAGGACGCGAAGCTGTCCTTGAAGCTGTCAAGGTAGGCTGTCTACGATGCTGTCCAGAATTGGAACACAGCCGTAGACTGCGTTTGAAATGTATACATAACAAGCACATAGACACACATGCGACCTACCGAGCTTTAGGGCGGTATCGAACACGGGCCCTCGAGGTGCCAAGCAAACACGCTACCTCTATAGGCTACGGCTGCTTCTCCCGCTTGGTGTACTATATATAGTAAGTAAACATATTGCACCAGCAGTCGTTCAACGATGGTGCATGCGTAACGCGAATTCCGCTTCTAACGTGTGATAAGCACGATCATAGCAATATATGTGTCCTGCTACCATTCGGTATGCTTTTGTGCAACTTTGCTGGATTCCGTAGGAACACTTGAATGAACGACGCTTGCGTTCGCACATCAACGCACCGCACGAGTGCATTTTTCTTGGACAAAACAGGTGTCTGTGTTTTGGGCTAACGTGAGTTACAACGTTACATCCTACTATGAGGTATCATTCATTGGCTGGCCCATGTTAAAAATACTCACGAGTGGGTACATGCGCTTTGGACAAAAGCCTTGATCCCACACGTAACAGTTGGCTGAATGCCTAAGTATTACACTCGTCTTAGGCAATTTCATCGTTCAGTGCCTCGCATGACACCGATTCCCACAGTGCAGGGGATCTGCAGGATGTTAAATGCGAAGCGTTTCTTATCGAACTTCGGCGACTTTGAGCGTATCTATCTATCTATCTATCTATCTATCTATCTATCTATCTATCTATCTATCTATCTATCTATCTATCTATCTATCTATCTATCTATCTATCTATCTATCTAGCCGCCTACGATTTTGTGCTCTCCTGGCCGTTTGGCTAATGGGATGTTTACGAAAATTGGTATGCCACAACATGACAGCATGATGAGCATAAATGAGAGGTCAAAACATGAAAATCATGACATGCATGTCATGAGCGGCATGATTTACATGCCACGGTCTTGGTGCTCTCCTGGCCGTTTCGTTAATCGGACGTATGCGAAAATTGGTATGCCACAATATGACCACATGGCGAACATAAATGACAGGCCATAACATGAAAATCGTGACACGCATGTCATGAGCGGCGTGGTGTACATGCCACAGTCATGGTGCTCTTGCGGCCGTTTCGTTAACTTCATATGTACCAAACTCGGTATAGCGAGACAACAATGCAAATCCATTTTACGTTCCTGATGCGTGCTTCGCATTTCCTTGATTCCCACTGCACGTGGGATCTGCCATATTTTTTTTTTTTTTGGCTACATTTCGCCGTGAACTAAACGAAAAAGGGGGAAGGTACGCACAGTAGAACGACAGGTACACGGCACCATTCTGTCTGTCCACACCGCGAATAGATGCGCGGTCAGATGTGGACGACAATGTCATTTGTGTCGTGCTTCCTGCATTTTCTTTTTCTTTCACCGTATTGAGTAGTTTTCTGATAAGTTGCAAAGGGACCACTTGTTGAACGAAGAGTTCTCTGAGATAGGAGGAACTCCACTAAACAAAAGCGCACCGCCAAATAACAGCTTTTAAAGCAATTGAACATGAATGAGTTGTCCGCAGTCTAAAATAAGTGAGTGAATAATTAATCAGTTGGATTGAGTTATTCGAAAACTATTAGGTAAGCGTTGCTAGCATTTAGAAACAGAAAACATGGGGCATCTAACCGTAGCAAACTTCTTTTTTTTTTTTTTTTCAGAAAACACTAGTCACACATTACGAGCACTTGGCCGTCGCGCATATACTTCTGTGTTTACATTGGGCACCACACCGAACGCTGTTCCTTTATAAAGTATGATGTCAGTAGATCATCAAAATGGCGGGCTAGGTGCGATAACGACAACTGCGTGATCACTGTTACGCCCAACACACAAGGCCTCGTCCCAAATATACGGCGGCTGCAAGGAGATTCCGTGCACTACTTGTCTTCGCTGAGATGCAAACCATATGCGCTCCACCGCATTATTTCTGTGACGCCCCCCCCCCCCCCCCCGCGCCCCTTTGTATATAAAAATAAAGAAGAGGCCTTTGCCAGAACACATCAGTTGTGCTCGGTTGCTATGCGTGGCGTTCTGTTGCTGAGCGCTGGTTCTCTATTTTTTTTTTTTTTATTCCTCGCAGCGGTGTGCATGCATTCCGAGCGGAGCAGAAGCTCTTGTATGCACGGATACGTGTGCGCGCTAAACAAGCTCAACAGGCGAAAATAAACCCGCAGCACTGCACTCCAGCGTCCTTCGCAGCTCAGCGGCGAAAGACACCGTCAATTCAGCGCAGGCGACAAGCGCCGAGACTTCGCCGACGCGGCGACCGCTGTATCTATTTTTCCGCGCGGCCGTCAGATTGCGCAGGCACGGTTAGGTCGGTTAGCGGCGCTCTGGTTTCGCATGGCTGCGCCGAGACTCGATCCGCCTTCCCTCCGAGCCTTCTTGCAACACATTAGTGGTCTGGTGACCTTAAACGCCGCGTCCCCGAATCAGTGGGCGTCAGGGAAAGGTTGCTGGGAGCATCCGTACCTCGCTTCCGTTGGGCCGGAACAGGGGTGCTTACGTCACCCAGTGTGTACAGAAAAAAAAAAAAAGTGAAGCCACGAGGATGCGGAGACGCTGCTGACGGTACGGAGACGAAATACATCCCCTTGGAGTGACGTGCACGTGTCAGCCTCATTGATCTCTTTAATACAATTATGGCGATCTCGACGAGCGTTGACACAAGTTCGAAATACATTGCATGTAACCCGGGCAGCGTTTTGTTACCGTCCATTTCGCCCCCTTACTAGCTGCCGTTTGTTCGTCTTTCGTCAGTTCGTATCCGTGCTGCCGTTATCACCTGAATACCGGCTTGGCGGGATGGTCGATAATAATAGAATGGAAAATGAATCGAATCGGCACAAAACACGACCACTCGTGCACAAGGTGTCCATTCTTAGGCGCGTATTTACAAACATTTTCCTTATTGTCTGGTCTCTTTATTTTCCATGTGCCCTCATCATGCTCCATCAACAAATTATTAGTCCGCTGTCCACACAAAAAAGCTTTCTAATAGTCTTTCGCAGTGGTTGCCATGTTAGTACCCTTAACGCGCCTTAATGGCACACGGGCGCTAAGGCAGCTAGGTATGTGAATATGAGCCCTTGGACAACGCAATAGGCTGTGGAAGCACTTGTGTCTCCTCGCGTACATTGTCGTCACGTGGTGGCGCCAGCACGTGCCGTTGCGCGGTGACATCATGACGTCACGTAATGATGAAATCACTTGGGCGCCCGATTTCTGGTATACCATTCGTCGAGGACGATGCCGGCTTTTTTGTTCGGTGTGGGCCACATGATGCTTTCACCTTAATACATTTCGACAATTCGGGACTTCTTCCACCTGTCGCTAATCGGGATGTCCACGTTTGTGACGGCCAGCGATGACCTCCTCTGCTCGTCCGGCCGGCGTTTTAGTCGACATTTTGGTGCCAAGTCGCTTCTGCACTGTGAATGATATATCTGCGTGTGCGTAGTACGTACGTTTCATTCGGCACCACGTGGGTCGTATTTTGTGACAACTCTTTTTCACCCTTTCAGTTCACGTTCTGTGTTGGCGAGTGCCCGATCCTGGAGGCTGCAGAACAGGCCCGGGCTCCGTGCGGCACAGTGATGAAGGGAAAAAGAGTGGAGAGAATAATTTCAAGCGTTACGAAATGCGATTACTGACGTTGTACTGGCTGTATGTCGCAAGGCTTCGTCTTTAAAAGACATCACTGCCTCAGGCAAGCTGCAAAGCATCATCGCCGTCGTCGCCAGCCTGTCCTATGTCCAATGTAGTACGAAGCCATCTCCCAACGATCTCCGTCTTACCCTGTCTAAAGAAGAGTTACGAAGTACAGTTTATGCATATTCAATGGTTCTGCGGTCACCTGTAATAAGTTGGGGGACGGGATGTCTCCTTGCTCAGAGTGTGCAAGGTATTTCACCATATAGCACTATTATGGCTAGAGACCAGCGTGTTGCATTACAGACAGGAGAATGCATATGCTGATATAATCGTTTCTGCGGAATACTGCCGCAGTTACGGGGTAAAATTGTTGAAATGGTGAAATAACAATACAAGTCTCAACCGATTTGCCGCATACTGTGCATGGAATGCGCGGCAGCTCTTGTCTGTGTTGCAGACATAAAGTCCCCTTAATTATATGCATACGACATTTAAAGCACATTCCTGGCCTAACGCAATCAGATTGCATCCTTATTTCACTTACTAAAGTATTCCGATTTTTCTTCTTTTTAAATTCTTTTTTCGCCCCCAGACTTCCATCACTACAGCTGTCCCCTAGAGGTCAAAATTCTGGCGCCGCCCTGTCCCCGTCGTGCTCTGGGAAACATGCGAGGCGCACGATACCTCGCCTCGATCGATACTATTCGCAAGGCTGCCGAAGAGATCGCTTCGCGTGCAGTCGCTTATAATTCCCCAGCCGTTAGTCGCATCGCTGCATGTAAATCCTTGTCCCATCAACCACTGAGGCAGACATCTTATTTTTCTCTTTTAACTTAGCAATTTGAAACAATGTGCTTTGTGTGTGTTTTTTTTTTTAATGCTCCGCATCCCATTTGGCCGGCTAGCAAGCAGTGTTGTTCTCATGATAACAATGTCGTGGCAACGTTATCGTCTTGTAACTGAAGGCAGGCTCGGCTGCGATGGCGGCTTTCGCAAGGCATGTGGCTTCTGCTTCCACCAATGAAAGAGGCTAGTTCATTTTCCGCGTGATGGACCACTGTGTTGCGATGAAGATGCAACGCTGTCACGCACAAATTGGCCCGCAGTCTGCACAACGATTGAACAATAAGCTTTGTCTACGCTATACAACTTACAACGGCTGGTGCTTAACAAGCTGATCTTCTAAGGGCTACATGTGCTGCTCTGCGCTATTACCAAAGCACGTAGTAACCTTACTTTTATATATGTAAAGCATGTTGATGTGACCAGCGCAAACACGGGCGCAAAACACGAAAAAAAGAAACAAAAAGCAACAGGGACGTGTCTTGCGTTTGTCCTCGCGCTGCTCACATAATTATGGGATACCAACTAGCCCGGTCTCGCACCTTGCTTAATTGTGTAAAGCATATCGTCAATGGTTTCTCTAAGTTCGGCTTCCTTGAAGGGAACTGATGTTTCGTTGGTGTACTTGCTTGAGACACCCGCGCCGCTTATGTCGTCTTGTTCGCGTTCCTTTCGTCTTTGCACTGTGTGCGTTTTCGTTGGTTGAAATTGTGTTTCACTGGCTTCATTCATTATACGATGTGGAAACAGAACGCGCATTTCTGAACAGTTACCTGACGCAAGGCATCTTGAACGCTCAACGCACACTATCTTGAGCACTGTGTTACGGGGGCCCATTTTGAGATAGCATTAAATCGCATCCCGTTAGTGCATAGCGGAAGAGCTGCAGCGCAACAAGCAATATTCCGCCAGCCTAAAGCTTTACACATTGTCAAGCGCTCGGTAAAAGTTCGAGGGAAACATCGTCTACGAGTAGGGTCGGTCGCCTGCTGGGCACACAGAGATGTAAAAAAAAAAAATTATAGGACAATAGAAGCGCCTCTCCATCAGAACTCACTCCGTCAGACAGCGTTATGGCCTTCTTACCACGCATATGCCTTACCGAGTCACTACTTGTATATACCTATGTTACACCTACCGAAAACGACGTTACTTGGGTGAAAGAGAGAGAGAGGGGGGGGTGGGGGAGAAGAAGAAGAAGCAAAAGTGATGTCCTCCGGACTGCATGGTGGCACCAACTGAAATTCACTTAGATATTTATGGATACAAACGTCGGCCGTCAAATATGCTGCAGACATAGAGTTGGTGAGGGGTTGGTGTGAACGACTCTAGCTCCATTGCGCGACAGTCGCTATGCTAATTCTATCCTTGTCTGTTTACCGGTTAATGACGCTTAATTTCCTTTATTCGTAAACAGCACACTTCTTATTTCCTCTAATATAACCCATGCCTGAGTATTGCGCGAGTGCGTAAAAAGCACTTTGTGGAAGTTATGACCATCGCTCCGCCGTGGTGGGCGTTCGGCTGTTGATCCGAAGGTCGCGGGATCGAATCCTTGCTGCGGCGGCCAGAGGCCCGTGCACTGACATCAGTGCACGTTACAGAACCACAGATGGTCGAAATTTCCGGAGCCCTCCATCATCATCATATAGTGGTTTTGGGACCAGAATATGATGAGCCCCGTCGCTTATTATTACGACTATCTGCAACAAACAGCGTGTTGCTTAATTCGAAATTTGCGTCGTTGCTTAATTAGCATGCACAAACTTTGTACTTAACATTCCTCCGCCCACAGCTCGAATTTAATTTCTCGACCTGGTTGCCTCATCAAGAATATTTTAGCTTTGATATTGGGGCAGCACAGAAAAGCCCCTCGATTCATTTCAGGTGGCGAGCGTCATTCGAAATAACTAGAACTGACCTATAGACGTATCACTTGAAACACTAACTTTAGTAATAGTTCCGTTGCCCTCAACGTCTACTACACATACACATTTCGGGGATAATATCATCCCCAAGTTTCACTTGAAAAGTCATTGCGCACGTCCGGCAGCCTCGACAATCACCTCAGTATCAAACTCTCATGTTTATAGGATAACCAACGGTTCTTTTTTTATTTTTTTTATTTTTCAGGTCTGCGACGAGCAAGCAAAACATTTGAAACAATCCTCAAGATGTCATTATTTCAATCTATAAACGTCGACTCGTCAGCAGTGAGCATCCGTATTAAGCACTTCATGAAAAGAAAAGGATAGTCATGTCTCATTTTTTGCTGCTACTTGTTCATCATGCATTTTTGTAGCATTCGCCAGTGCTTAAGTCGGAACGTGTAATGCAAATCAATGTAAATAAATAAATAAATAAATAAATAAATAAATAAATAAATAAATAAATCCTCGCCAGCGCCTTGATTGCGCGGAATTCTGTAAGGCCAGCACGAGTATCGAGCTCGCCCTGAAGGCGTTTGTTACCCGAGAGTGGAAAGGGGTGAAGGAGAGGAGGATGCATTACCTCGCGCTTGAAGTAGCCTTAGGCACATTCCGGACGGCTCATTCAGATAAAGGGGTGAATGTGCGCTGTTCGACCTGTTCGGTAAGATCTCATCGTAGCCTGCTCAGTCCAGGTAATTAGAGCGAAATTAGCCGCACGACATCACCGTTGTAGCGCCCTGACCCTTGCGTCACTCTGTACCACGGGACGCTCCAAACTTGACTGCTTGTCTCTGCCACACTTTCGCACTGGACAAGGGCATCGTGCACAAGAGTATTCTCGACCATGTTGCGGTATGGCGACATGACGTGTAATGCTCAATTAGACGATTTGATGGCGCTCTTCGCCGTTCCCATTTCGGATTCGACAGTTTGGTTCACCTCCTATCGCTGCTCTCGAATCGATGCAACGTCCTAGTGTTGCCCCAGCACCACTTCTGGGTTGCATTGTGAGCGTATGAGAAAGTGGACGCAATACAGAACGTCATCAGAGGAAGCTATATTGTCTGAAAGCCATTTGGTTCCACTCTTCAATATGATTGGTTCAACGGACGGGCCTTTTGCAGCACACAGCATGTCCCCTAACTCAGTGTATTCGTCCGCTACCAGTAGTGAACCGTGAGCGCAGGAATGGGGGAGAAGGGCGGTTCGCCTGCCGAATCACTTCGTAATACAAGGAGCGACCGCTCGACTACGAGGGTAACGGGCTCAGCACCTATGCGCGGCTCGGCTCGGCCGTTGCACTTACCGTGACTGCTGTGGCGAAGTAGCGAGGCGGCGAAGAAGAATCCATGTCTGCGCTGCTTTCCGACTAAGGGGGGCGTCTGGGGGACGCGCGCTTCCGGATGCGCCTCTTATACGAGGTCGGCCCCGATTCGGGTCAGGTTCACGGACGAGGAGGGGGGCGGGGGAGGGCAGCTACGATCACCGGCAGCCCAGTGGCGCCCGAGGACCGCCAGGGCGACTTTCACGGACTCCCGAGAGCAGAAGCCCCGGCTGCGCAGTGATGGCAGCGGAATTCCCCCGTTGTCGTGAGCCGCACCTGCGAGTACCGCCCCGTGCAGCGAACGTTCGGATCGTGGACAGTGCGTTGGAGAGCACCGACCCTCCCTGCCGCAGAGTGTATGCGGGCGGCCGGATCACGGGGCCCGATTCACGCGGCCCGAATGGGGCGACGTGCAGGGTGAAGACACCTGACAACTCTACATTTACTGAACGTGATGATTATCGTTTACAATGGAAGAGGAAAGGAGCCCGAAAAAAAAAAATGTGAACGAACTCACAAACTGTAAGCCTCCTGCGCTTCTCAATGAGGAGAGTAACACTTGTACACAGCCATGGAGCAGGGCAAACACGCGAATACTGTCCTTGTGCATTCGTGCTCGGGTAACTCGCACCATTCAACATGAGGGAATTTTACTAAGGTGAAAGATCACATGAGTCGAAAAGTCCGTTATTTTGTGAATAAGAATGGCACCAAAATTCGCGTGACGAAGTGATGGCGTCATCACATTATGTCGTGGTGACGCCAGCATGACATCATCCAGTATACAGGACTGCGAAATAACGGCGTCAAGTGGCGTCATCGTCGCATGAAGAAAACTCTGCTTAATTGTGATATTTCGGATGGACATTTCGGCGAACAAAGTTAAGGTTTTGAAAAGAAAATTTCGGCAGCCTGGGTTGGATTCAAACTAAGGGTACTCGGGGTGCCGACCATGCACGACCACTAATCCGCAATGGCTCATAAATTGACCGTAGCTGACCACACGTACGCCTAATGCGTGCGAAATTGCGCGCGACATGTCGTCGCCACCAGAATGACTGCAAGCGTTTTCGCGTTGCAACACGTAAGCTGTCTTACGGGCCTGCGCCAACTTTTATTCCTGCTGTATGCATGGGTATTGCAAGTATTCTTGTAAAGCATAACCATGCATATTACAGAGGAGTACAAATCCACTGAGGTACAATGTCACAATGCCCAACTTTCTTTCTTTGTTTCTTCTCGGTGCTGTTCCTTCGTTCCCTTTTGAAGGTCCTAAGCAGGGCGGCATAAAATACAGGGCACTAGTATCGTTCCGACGTGTTCACATCCCGCGTGCTTTGGTGTGTTGTCCAGGGCTTAGACACCTTGCCTTCGGAGGATGTGGGCTGTGGTTCAAGCCCCAACATCGGCAACAAGTAGTTTTTCACTCGAATACATCAGTTTCTTCCGCCACTTCACGGAGGTCGCCAGGGGTCCAACTTTTCTGGGATCAACTGCTTTTAGCGTGGATATATATAGGTAACCTGTCTACGCCGGCACAGGATAGCGAATACAAGCTTCGCTAGGATCCCTGCAAAAGTTCGTGCGAACATGTGGCGCAAGTAGTTAAGTAGGTGCAAATAGAGCTTTAGTGGGATAATGCCTCCACTCATTTCATGGCAGGCATATTAAATGCGAAGCATTTCCTTGCGACCGTGAGTCACTTTGAATCTATCTATCTATCTATCTATCTATCTATCTATCTATCTATCTATCTATCTATCTATCTATCTATCTATCTATCTATCTATCTATCTATCTATCTATCTATCTATCTATCTATCTAACCGCCTACGTCTCGGTGTTCTCCTGGTCGTCTCGTTGAAATGACTTGCCCGAGTACTTGCATTGTAATGTATATACAAATGTATGACGAACATGAATCACTGATCTTTACATAGCTAACACGATATGCTCGTCACCTACGTCACGGTTAACGACACTGCAGTCTCTTGTGGCTCATACACGTATTGATCGGCCCGCGGTATGGGGGTATGGGCCGCAGGTATTTGAATTTTACAGAACCTACGTCATCCAATGACCACCTAAAATGGATGTACGAAACGCCGGGACGGCTGTCGCGATCACACCAGAGATCCGTACTTGTAGCAATTATCTAAAGAAAAAGCAAGGAAAGGTATCTGACGCTATAAAAATTGTGTGCAACTTTCATATCGAACTGCATAACGTCAGTCGAGAATGACTGCGACAGCCTATACTTGAAATTAAGCAAAATTTTGTGCGTTTCACATGTACTTTCACAGTGCATATTTAATTTCGTTTCGCATTCCACATGTCCCAGTGGTTGTTCATCCACATGTTACGCCCCGGAATATTCAGCAAGCAAATCGATGCCTTAAATTCAACTCAGGGAACATTTAACGAGTCCTAAAAAAAAAAAGAAAAAAGCTTGCATATTCCTGCAGTTCGTGCCACGGGTAATCCTACGTAACATATATTGTGCATTGATGCATCCATATCGCCTACCCTTGACATTTAAGCTGTACACGTACAGGATGTGTCATGAAGGTTTGTTCCAGCCTATGGTTACTGTAATTAATATTAATTATAATTACCATCTATTTGAACAAACACTGAATATTTATTTCATTGATCCTCGTTTATGAAGTAAAACGACACAGTGCTCTCAAGTAATCGCGGAAAGGGCACCATTCCGATGGTTTAATTTTCTTAACCTTTTCTTAAAAGATGAAATCAAACTCTTCAAAATACCAAATAAAATTCGTCCAAATAAGTACCAAATAAAATTCGTCCCGTCGAAATCTGACTGAAGACTACATATTGACGATTTCTGGGGTTTTACGTCCCAAAACCACGATTTCATTATGAGAGACGCCGTAGTGGAGGTCTCCGAAATTTTGACCGCCTGAGGAAATTTCGACCATCTGAGCATATATATATATATATATATATATATATATATATATATATATATATATATATATATATATATATATATATATATATATATATATATATATATATATTGCGGGGTTCGTTTCAGAATATTCTTGTGGACCGAATTAACTGCCGTCAAACTAGTCATTTAATTTACGGGATTATCAACGGGACATCGTTAACACCATTATGGAAGCACACCTGCGCGTCTCGGTGACGCATAATTGTGACGTAAACTAAAAAGAGAAAGAATTAAGGCCAGTTCCACGCGGCCGAAAACCGTCTTAACAGAGAACGTGCTCTTTTTATCGTTAATCGTGGCCTAACTGGCAAAGTTGTCAAGTTAACTAATGTCAACACATGCCAGTTATGTTAACCATACAGTGCTACTCCGACAAAGCTTAATGTTCATCGTCAACTGGTGGTGTCCTTATACTCATTATCTACTGACCGTACGCCTGATCCATGCGCCCATGCACTTCTTTCTTTCTTTCTTTCTTTCTTTCTTCTTTCTTTCTTTCTTCTTTCTTTCTTTCTTTCTTTCTCTGCAACTTCGAACTGACCCTATCGTGCACCTTATTGCACATTGTTGTGGGGATAATCACCACCATGTAGCAGTGGGCTGAGGGCAATAGTGGACGAGCTTTTCCCTCCTGCATGACGCCGGGCAAACGGCGAAGGATCTACGTCGAACAGTGTCGCTGTTGCAATGCCGCCGCCTTCGCCACATTAAGGCTGACTCCCGTACAGAGTTCAGTGCTGCGAGGCGGCAATTTAAGTTGTGGTGCCTTAACGACAGGCCACTGCTGCAGCTTTTGCAACCGTTCTCGATATCAATATTTTTGTTACTGCAAGGTTGCGAGAGTCTGGCGCTCTTGTTTGTTTGTTTGTTTGTTTGTTTGTTTGTTTGTTTGTTTGTTTGTCTGTCTGTCTGTCTGTCTGTCTGTCTGTCTGTCTGTCTGTCTCGCATTTTATCCTTAAATATTTGCCCCCTTGCCTACAGTTTCACACGATAGCGTACTGTGCAAGCTTGTACCTTGTGCGTGGACTGCGCCACTAACAGGCTTTTGTTCCGGGGCGCGCATGCGCTATGAGGGAACACGCCGTCCTTGAGTAGAGCGTGCGATCCTGGCAGAAGCAGCTGTGGGCGTTCGCTCGAGGGTTGGTTTGCCTTAAACAGTACGATTCAAACACAAACAAAGGTTGTGTGGTAGGTGGTTACAATAATAACATTCGCACGGGCTGTACGACGTGGTGAGTGCTGCACGTCGTATAAGTATATACATGTACTAAGATTGTAAAAGAGAGAAAGAAAGAAAATACGAATTTTCTTTCGGTTATTATTGCAAGCTCTCTCATCTCTCAAAAAAAAAAGAGAAAGATAAACGTCAAGTTTATTCGTAAAAGAAATCTTCACAAAAAAGGAGAGAGAGAGAAAGAACGCTTTCTATCATACCCATGAACTAACTACACAAACCCAGCAGAGTACTTTTACGTCATTATTAAGTCGGCTGCTAGCAGACACATTGAGCTGTCCAGGGGCTGCATTAAATATTTTGTTGTATATCATGCACAAATCATTAAGAAACATTATAGTTCGAAACTTTCTATGACGAAGAAAGTAATCTTGAGTATACAAACCTCGCTGCTGTAACCGGCTTATTATGGGCGCGTGTGTGATGCTACGGCGTAGAAAGCGCCGAATTAAAGGTACTATCTCCGTTTTTCCGTCTAGTGGAAGTTCATCTCACGGGATCATCTCGCATAACTAAAGTCACGCCGCCGTTACCCGTTCCGTGCACGAGGCCACGTTATGGTCCCTAGAATAACTAGGGACCATAGCCACGTATAACATTGGTTGGCACGACGCGATGGAGTTCGAACATTCGCGCTTCGACGAATGCTCCGCGGCACAGACAGGAAGCAGGCGCGTCGGTGGCGTCACCTTGCACGGTCACGAGGAGGCCACCTGCTTTCGCCATTGCGCGGCCGCTTTGAATTCCTTGTAATCAGAGTTCGGTTTTTAACGCCTGTATTGGCAAAAAGAAGCTGCCAGGGACCCTGTTCCTCCTCACACAGACACACACAGACACACACGTGTGTGTGTTTGTGGGGTGGGGGGCGTGTAATGCAATGAAGCCCTGGACTGAGGGCCCCACCCAATGACGGATTTTTTGTAAATTTAGGAATAAAAGTTTATTCTCTCTATCTCTCTCTCTTTCTCCAGAACCTTCACTCTTTAACTCGGTTCTGCTGGGATATTTGCAAACCGAAAAACAGCCTCCGTTTCATTCCCGGTCCATTACACGATTTGTTGCTGCGTTTTCTCATGATTCCTTTTTTTTTTTTTTTCGTTCCTGTATGTGGTGATGTATTTGATGATGACTTATGCGCTCACTGCTGAACATCTCAATTTGTGTTGCTCAATGTTCTCTCTCTATCTCTCTATCTCTCTCGTTGTCGTTGATGTCCTTGCTTTCGATCTATCATGCGTCTGTTCGCTTGAGATCACCCCCTGCGTAATTCCCAAGGAGGCCCCTAGGGTATTGGAAGAAATAAAATGTCAACGCAACACAGACAGCGTCAGAATTAGAGACAGGTGTCGACGCAAAGAAGACGAAAGGGCGGTTGGCGAAAACATTGCTCCGATTGGTGGATTGCCTTCATAAGGCGTGACTGCCTTCACGGAATTCCGCACGCTGAGCATGAAAGGAAGCGCGCGCGCACGCACGCACACACACACGCGCGCGCGCTCACGCACGCACGCATGCACACAATACAGTTCACTGACGAATCAACGAAAAAATTGAACACACGCCCGTGAACATCGATTGTGCATTATATGATAGCGAGAGGCATACTGTGCGCCATGCGTGCGTTAATCAGCTTCTCTCCTTTTGACTTCTCGTTTAAATTCTTATGTACTTGGTGTCCTTTGCCATAGCTTCACGATTTACTCGGGCGCTCAGGCGGCATAACAATGAACCCGTGCGCTTTTGCAAAGAGCCATGCACGAGATCTGGTTTAAATGTGCAAGGTCTCACCACGATAGCTGAACTGGTTTTTCTAACGTAAGTAAACTAAGTAAAACTGTTGCTTCGCGCGGGTTGGCGATGCAAGACCTGGCGTAACGAAAGCTCTCTATTCTCGTCACGGCACGACATGAGCGCATCGTGTCTACCATAGAAAGAAGGACGGGTTGCTGGACTTGCTAGACACGCTCATTAGATGAACATCGCACTTGCCACTGTACACGAAGATGGTTAGGAAGCCTTGTCGACCTCACCGACGAGTCTAGGCCTGTCTCCTGCCGACAGCTTCACTTCATTTTTCTTCCTCCACTCCCCCACCCCCCTTTCCCCGCTTTTTACTGCGCGTAGTACTCGATCACTAATTGTAGCGCTTTCAACGAGATTGGCTCAAGGTCATCAGTGAATGAACCTCCCGGCGGAATTAGCTTGGCCGGGCTTCATGTGCGGCACCGATTACGCTAACGCGATAAACGGCGTACCTTTTATGAAATGGTTGAAGTCTGCAAGCCACAATTTTAAGAAAAGTTGGCAGCACGACAGTAGAAGCGTACCAAGAATAGATAAATAAAAGTCTACACGCCTGTTTTCACGGTTCTCAATCAATTGGCTGAGCTAAATAAGGGCCAAATAGGAATCGCCAAACCGTCATTTTCTGCCTGTTCCGGGCCACTGTACGAGGCGTCCACGAAATCTATCCGTTGTCTCGGAAAATCCAAAGTAGCAGAGGCGCCACTTTCAGTCACCCCATTCGTCCCAACTGGAATCACCCGCTGAATTTATTCTAGACATGTCCCCGAATGAATAAAGCTTCGATGGAGGCTAGTCGGCATGGCATCCTTGGTGTACTGCGCTAAACTATTACCAAGAGACGAAAGCCACACATGTGAAGATATGTGTGCATTTATGTCTGGTCTTTATATGTGTGTCTAGTCTCATATGTGTGTGGTTTTCGTCCCTTGGTAAGAGTTTAGCGCAGCACACTAAGGACCCTCGAATAAACCTTGAGAAAATAAAGTTCGCATTTATATTACAACATAAATTTCTTTTGTGTAGCACTGCCTTTCATTACTATGTTCCACGATGCTCGCTTTTCCCCTTTATATAGTAAAAAAATTCAAAACGTACGCACCTGTAGAAGCGGCAGCAACTTTATGTTTAGAGAAAAGTGTCCACGTTTCGGCGATATGCACCGAAAGGTGTAAAACTGAAATATTTCTCGTGTGCTTTGGAGCATTTACTGAACATTTGCTTACTTGCATTATTTGTGTATTGTACAGAATACGCATTTGGTTCTATTCGCATTATGCACCAGATAAACGGAGCACATTATGTGTTCGTTAAAATACCAAAAAGCGGCGTCGTTGTCCGTAGGTTGCTTGCATTCTTCGCGGAAAATTGCGCGACCTTTAAAATTTAAACTTTTAGACTTTTAATAGCTTAATTTGAGGAGTGCCGTGACAGTTCACGTAACGTCGCACAAGAAGTCAGTAATTAAATTGCTGCGATTACTATGCGCAATATATATTTGTGAGACCCGCCGTAACGGGCAACTCTGTAATCATATGTACGACCTAGAAGAATTAGAAGTATTCACTGTTTTTGCATTGCGCGCTCATCGAAATGCCGCGCTGTTGCAGGGCAGAGAACCCACGCCCTTGTGCTCAGTAGCGCTAATCCATCACAACGGGTATATCCTGAAACAGTTCTACGTGTCACACACTCGCGTTAAAATGGAACTGGGAGAATGTGATGGGTAATGAATAGCCAATGTTCCATGAGCGTCAACGTGACTACAAGCTCACGTTCGGGAAAGACAGGGGAGAGGCCACGTAAACGCGTGGTTGATTGATTGATTGATTTCTGGTATTTTATGTCCCGAAACCGCTTATGATTATGAGAGACGCCGTGGTGGAGGGCTCTGGAAATGTTGACCACCTGGGGTTCTTTAACGTGCACTGACATCGCACAGCACACGGGCCTCTACATTTCGCCTCCATCGAAATGCAGCCGCCGGGATTCGATCCCGCGACCTTCGCATCGGCAGGCGAGTGCCATAGCCACCGTGATGGGGCTGCGTAAACGCGTGGTGAAACCGCCACGTTACTACACTTCCTTTTACTGTGACCTTTAAAAGTAATCGCTGAACCCCTGCATTTCTTTTTCAGGGCACCTTGACACACGTGGGCAAGGGAAAGAAAGGGAATAACATACGAAAAGCACAATAAAGAAAGGGAGGCCTAAGACAGCAGCGGTACATTTAACATGAGCTCACAGAACACACGGTAACAGTTCACGAGCGTTCGTAAAGTCCAGCCGCAATTAGGAACAGCGGGAGAGTGTTACCGAAACTGCAGGCAGAAAACGGAAACTCTCGTTTATAGCACCTACCCCAAAACACTTGTCCATACTGTGCACACGTTATTGCTAAGATTTCGTTTGCGTAGATTACGCACGATGTAGAGCAGGCTCGTAAAAAAAGAATTGCCTCTAAACTGGCGAGAAGCACGAGGCCGACATGTGGCAGAGGCGAAACCTTACAGGGCACGACCAATTGCCTCCAATTGAAGACGACGGCTTCAATCACGAAGACATGAGCTCCTGTTTACGCCTCGAGAAAGGGCTCGCCGGTTGTGGTCGGCTGCGCAAGGGATAACAGGTTGTGTGCACAGACATATGCAACCACCTGCGGACGATGTGCACTTCAACACTGCGCGTGCGTGCGTGTTGTGTTTGTGCGCGCGCGCATGTGTGTCCACGTTTTCGAGCTGCAAACCTCCACCAAGCAAAAAAGTCGAAAAGCGCTGGTTCGCAACCTGTATAGTTGTTTCGTTGCTCTCATTATTCAGGGATAGAGACTGATATTAAGTAGGTCTAGAGGGATACCACCATGGAATATTTAATGCATATGCCTATATCTCAATTCAAGGGTGTGTCCGTTTCCTTCGTATCTCCTTTTTGTTCTTTTTGGATTTCGCTCCCAGCGAAATGTTGTTTCCATGACTGGGAACTGAACCCACGCCCTCGAACTTAGCAGCGCAAGACCTTAGCTGGCTATTAATTCGTACCAGAGATCGGCACATTATTATGAAGACACTGCGTAACGTCACACTTTGATTTTCAAAGCAGCTTCGTCCTCTTTTTTTTTTTTTTCCTGGCATCATAAGTTCTTCCAAAAGCCTGTCAGTCAAAAGCTTGTCCGCTTAATGAGTGCACTGGGCTGATCTGTGGTTATTCCTTGCGCAATACGTCATTGCACTTTGCGCAATACGTCATTTGCTTGCTTCAGCTGGAGGAATCGTAAAGCAAATAAAATGCCAAATAATAGTAACACCAATGATGATGATTATTTTTATTACTCGCGGAATTGCCCGCGACTTATTGGGAAATTTTAGACGCGTACATGCTATGGCGAGCAGTTGCACAGGACTTCAGGAGTAAACAGTTCGCG
Source organism: Hyalomma asiaticum (assembly GCA_013339685.2). Lineage (NCBI taxonomy): Eukaryota > Metazoa > Arthropoda > Arachnida > Ixodida > Ixodidae > Hyalomma > Hyalomma asiaticum. Next base: position 8,256,596 of record CM023485.1, on the reverse strand, counting down.
AGCGGTGATTTGCTGCATTATTGCGTTCTTAGATCCGCCGAGGGCATTCTTCATGTACGACTAGAAGAACTGAGACAGTTTTTGATTATCGCGCTCAGATACAAGATACTCAGGGCGAAATACATCTTGTCTGAGTTCGAGCTGCCACACTGCACAACGGGTATATCCTGAAACAGTTCTACGTGTCACACACTCATGTTAAAATGGAACTGGGAGAATGTGATGGGTAATGAATAGCCAATGTTCCATGAGCGTCAACGTGACTACAAGCTCACGTTCGGGAAAGACAGGGGAGAGGCCACGTAAACGCGTGGTTGATTGATTGATTGATTTCTGGTATTTTATGTCCCGAAACCGCTTATGATTATGAGAGACGCCGTGGTGGAGGGCTCTGGAAATTTTGACCACCTGGGGTTCTTTAACGTGCACTGACATCGCACAGCATACGGGCCTCTACATTTCGCCTCCATCGAAATGCAGCCGCCGGGATTCGATCCCGCGACCTTCGCATCGGCAGGCGAGTGCCATAGCCACCGTGATGGGGCTGCGTAAACGCGTGGTGAAACCGCCACGTTACTACACTTCCTTTTACTGTGACCTTTAAAAGTAATCGCTGAACCCCTGCATTTCTTTTTCAGGGCACCTTGACACACGTGGGCAAGGGAAAGAAAGGGAATAACATACGAAAAGCACAATAAAGAAAGGGAGGCCTAAGACAGCAGCGGTACATTTAACATGAGCTCACAGAACACACGGTAACAGTTCACGAGCGTTCGTAAAGTCCAGCCGCAATTAGGAACAGCGGGAGAGTGTTACCGAAACTGCAGGCAGAAAACGGAAACTCTCGTTTATAGCACCTACCCCAAAACACTTGTCCATACTGTGCACACGTTATTGCTAAGATTTCGTTTGCGTAGATTACGCACGATGTAGAGCAGGCTCGTAAAAAAAGAATTGCCTCTAAACTGGCGAGAAGCACGAGGCCGACATGTGGCAGAGGCGAAACCTTACAGGGCACGACCAATTGCCTCCAATTGAAGACGACGGCTTCAATCACGAAGACATGAGCTCCTGTTTACGCCTCGAGAAAGGGCTCGCCGGTTGTGGTCGGCTGCGCAAGGGATAACAGGTTGTGTGCACAGACATATGCAACCACCTGCGGACGATGTGCACTTCAACACTGCGCGTGCGTGCGTGTTGTGTTTGTGCGCATGTGTGTCCACGTTTTCGAGCTGCAAACCTCCACCAAGCAAAAAAGTCGAAAAGCGCTGGTTCGCAACCTGTATAGTTGTTTCGTTGCTCTCATTATTCAGGGATAGAGACTGATATTAAGTAGGTCTAGAGGGATACCACCATGGAATATTTAATGCATATGCCTATATCTCAATTCAAGGGTGTGTCCGTTTCCTTCGTATCTCCTTTTTGTTCTTTTTTGGATTTCGCTCCCAGCGAAATGTTGTTTCCATGACTGGGAACTGAACCCACGCCCTCGAACTTAGCAGCGCAAGACCTTAGCTGGCTATTAATTCGTACCAGAGATCGGCACATTATTATGAAGACACTGCGTAACGTCACACTTTGATTTTCAAAGCAGCTTCGTCCTCTTTTTTTTTTTTTTTCCTGGCATCATAAGTTCTTCCAAAAGCCTGTCAGTCAAAAGCTTGTCCGCTTAATGAGTGCACTGGGCTGATCTGTGGTTATTCCTTGCGCAATACGTCATTGCACTTTGCGCAATACGTCATTTGCTTGCTTCAGCTGGAGGAATCGTAAAGCAAATAAAATGCCAAATAATAGTAACACCAATGATGATGATTATTTTTATTACTTTTTCGGCGTTTTGCAGAGACATTAGCGCCACATTCTTCTAGGAGATAGGAGCAGTTACGGATGGGGAGGGGGCATTAGGTCGGCCTCAAGGGGGGGGGGGGGGGGGCGGGTTGCAACCCCCGTCGGTGCGCCACTGGCAATAATACGTGCTGGAATAATACACCACTGGAATAATACATGCTTGCGTCAGAGTCTGCAGTGTCCTTCACGTTCCACGGTGGCTCAGTGGTGTTCTGCTCCGGAGCCAAGGTCGCGAATTCATCGTTCATCGCAGTGATATATCACTGCGATGAACGGAACACGAGGACGTAAGGCGAGGATGCTAGCGCATTTCAATAAGTGGTCAAAATTAGGCTTATGCCTCGCCGCCACCCCCCTTTCTTCTCCTTCTTCTTTTTTTTTTTTTTCATGTAGTTGCCCCCCTTGCTCGAACGGGGACGGGGGTGTATTTACTACAACGATTCATTGGCGATGGTATCAGTGATTGGTCGGAAGTGATAATATAAATGTACGATCAACACTAAATAGAAACTGCTGTTCGAATCCCGAGCACGCAAATTTATTCAAAGCATATGAGATGATTCCGGCCTCCTCGTACGACATCTATTCCTGTGTTGTTCTGTAGTGTGCTAACTTCACATTACAATAATAACTAAGGCCCAAAATTTGTCCACAGTAAATGCATAAGATATTCGCTTAGCCCTCAACAGGTCACTATTCGGGATGTAAAAGCGCGCAGGCCTGTATAGCTGTTTGAGCAGCGCGCGCTTGCAGGCAGGAACGCCTTCCTCAGTGCCGTGTTTACGCGTACATTCGAGCGCGCTTACAGTCTGTAGCCGTCTCCAGTTGCGACCAGCAATTTCTGCGCAAGTCCTCTTTAAAAGCTCACGTGTAGGCCTTTCACGTAGATGCAAACACACACAATACGCACTGTAAAAACTTAAAACGGGCTCGAGATTCATATTTAACGGCACCGGACTGTCCTTCTGAAGCACTTCGAGTGGATACAGTGTTCTATTTCAGGCAATATGGGCAGCAACTAACAGATTGGTGGTTATCACAGTTACGCGAAAGTGTGGTGTATGCGAAGCAACGCGCGCACCAGTCGCGTTTCGGTGAAGTGCTATATCGCTTCGCCTGAAATGAAGCGTTCTATTTTTAATGCCCAGTATACGGGTTACGTATACCCCGCCCGATCAATACATGCGCGGGGCGCGCAATCAATACGATGGCCGCGCCGCGCAAGCAAGAACGTCGTCGTGCGAACTGCGAGCGTGTATTGCGCCCGCATTGCCTTCGAGTTAATTGGATGCCGAGAACGCGCCCGGCAGACTGCGTTCTTTCTTTGGCCGTTTTTCTTACGCTCAGAGCGCTCGGCTGGCCTCACTTTGATCAAAGTCGTAGTTCTTCTTGTCTGCAGAAATAGATCGAGTGGTTTAACCCGTAAACAAGATTATTTGATAAACGCTAACGTGAAACAACGAGTCAGTCTAAATTCATGACTTATCCTTCCAAAGTTCTATTGCGATTTCACTGTCATGAGTTTATCAATAGCGAAAAAAAGATGAAGTTCAAATTTCGTATTTATTTATTGCACCGAAATCTCCATGCATGAGTGTCCACGTGGGTTCACGAATTTCAGAGCGTGCTCTACTATATACCGTCCCTTGCTCAACCTAAAGTCTCTGGGCCCCTCACTGGACATTGTACTTCATTTCTGCCGATTTCAAATAATGTGAGCCCTTATAGACGCCGTTGAAGTTACATGACGTCATGGCAGGTTTGTACGAAAGCAACAACGTGGCGTCACCACCTGCATTTTCGTATTACGTATATTATATCGCTTCTCAAGCGTCTTCTCGCTGCAAGAGTTCTGGTCGTTGGTATTGTGAAAGGATTAGCACGCGAAAAAAAACAAAAAAAAAACATTTGTTTCTTCTTTATTGTCCCTGACATCGCTAAATCGGACGTGAAAACTCATGATTGTATATGAGAGCCGCGTAGTACTTAATACACCTGCGTTTTGATTCGCGCAGTCCTTTGTGGTACAGCTCATCGGTCGCTCAGCTCGGGGACGCGGGTTTGATACCCGGCAACGACAGCCGTACTTCGGGCCGGAATGCAAACACACCCGTGCACTTTGATTCAGAAGCGCCTTAAGTTATCCTCAGATGGTCGAAATCGATCCGGAGTCCCGCACTATGGCGTGCCTAACAATCACGAAACTACATACTTCAATCGCATTAGCGCTGTGCGCAGTCACGCGTGTATTTAAAAGCGTTAATTCGAACGAACTGGGAGCACGTTGCTGATGACTCATGAATTCCCCGTGGAATAAAGAAAAAAATATTCGGGGACAAAAAAAAAATAAAAAGCTCATGTTCAACGCGATAAGTTCATGATGGTGCATGCGTCCAGTCGCCGAAATTTTTCCACGCGCTATAATTAACGCCAGGAAAGCCGCGAGCTCTCGCTTCCTGCTGCGGATAGCCGAAGGAAAGTGGGCGTTGATTGCCTCTTTATTTTCTGGGTCACGCACAACTAATGACGAAAACAGCCTCATCATTGCAGTAACTCAGTGCAAGCCGTTAGCAAGCCGCTAATTCTTCCTCTAACATCGCCCGTTTCACTTTTACTGAAAACATTTCTTTCTTTTCCTTGCTCTCTCTGTCTCTCTCTCTTATTATTATACTGCACGACATTCTATTCTTATTATTCAAACATGACCTTGAACTTCTATGGGTGCCTTGCTTTTAATTTTAAATTACTTTATTGGTCCTGTTGCTAGGAGCGCTAACAACCGGGGGACGTTGCACGTGTTGGATCTTTCTTGCCGATAACTACGCCTATACGCGCTTAATGTTTTAAAATCCTTCAGAACATACTAATCATTCATTCGTCCACAGCACTTTACCCCATATTGCCAAATTTATCTTATCTGAGTAACTGCAACAACTGCTCTTTAGTTTTAAAAAAGCATTCGTAAATTGTATCCGCATAAGACAGCTGAGGTAGGTGCTCCAACTGATACATAGTCAAAAGCACCGCCCTTGCAAAAAGCACCGATTTTGCAAAGGCAAAACACAAGTGGCGACGCCACTTTGAGGGTTCCGTACTAACACAACTGACGTTATAGGTTTTTGACGACGTCTGTTAAAGGGACAGACAATTACTCAGAACACGAACTGAGATTACCTCACTGATGCAAAGATTGACTATTGGCTGGAACGATCCCTCGTATTCTGATTAAACGCGGGTTCGTATTTTTATTTCTTGTCGCAAAGCAGCGAAAATTACCGTTGGTAACCAAAGAGGCAAACACATGAAGCTGCACAAGAGCGCGGTCACGTGACGTCCTGCAAGTATACGCGACTCCTGTTCTCTTTATCCGAGTGGAAATGCACTACGGATTTGGTATTAAAGGCTTTTCCTTCTCTCTCTCTTTTTTTTTTCTATGTTATGTGACTTACAACGTGCGGATAGCGGCTTCTGAGCGGCTTTTTTAGCGGCTTCTGAGATCGAAAAATTCTGTTTGCAAAATATCCACGCACTTCTAAAAGCAACCGCTGCAGGTATAAACAGTATACCGAGGGTGAACTCTTCGTTGCGCCGTAAAAGACGAGGGTCTTTAAAAAGCGATTGTCTAGATAATTGTATGCATCGTGTTCTAAGGAAGCCAGAGATTTAATTGGCATGTTTCGGAACGTTTTATTGGTCCAATATGGGGACGATACGAAGAAAGAAAAACAAGTGGGACTTGGCGACACGTGCTCAAAGCACGGTGCGAAATTTAAGCAGGAATTAAATATTGTAATATCTTAGAATGTAATATTTAATGGCATCTCTGGGCAGCGCAATCCCGATACCTTTAGCGAGTATCTGTTCAAGCACATAATTGTTAATCACCTGATTCATGATTCATATTATTCTTTGTTTTCCGTCTTGAGGCTGTCGCTTCGGGTTTGTGTGGGTTTCACTGGCTTAAAATATTAGCACGCGTGACTTTTTCATGCAGGCGAGTACGCGTGTCAAATTGGAATAGGTCGATTTTCTACTGCTTGTTTAGAAACACAACATGCCAGTGCACAATAGCGTTTAGTTTTCTTGTATTGTTTCGCACACTGCAAAGGTAACAAGAGTTGATCGCTTTTTCTTCTCGTGTTATACTATTGCTTGTATTATTCAGACTATTGCTTGTATTATGCAGTCTTTAACAGCTGCCGTCCTGAGGAGATCAAGTCCACTTGTCGAAACGTTGGCTCCAGCGACATTCCCTGTTCTCCATCGTTTTCAATGATCTGTTTATTGGTCAACATTGTCGCGCGTTCATGGGTCAACATTGTCAACATTGTAGCGTATATTGTCGCGCCGCAAAAAACGCATGGCAACAACTCTGTGGCGGCCTGTTCGGATCGATCATCGCTTCGGCGGCTTTCCGAGAAGTGGCCAATATCCCACAACATCGGCGTTTCTGTCAAAGTGTTCAGTAAAGAAAGGTGTTGCCAGGACCCATCATCAACGGCGTCCGGCACAACTCGATGATATCCAAATCTTGTGTCACGTTTCTGCAGTGGTGCCGTGGAAATGTGCTGCTGCGTTCCAGATATCCAGGCCGGGGGACTCCAGGTAACCGTAGACGGCACGCGAGGTCATTTGCGAGGTTCTCTTTTTTTTTCTTCTTTTTAGCTTTTCGTTCAGAGTGAACATGAGACACAGACAGAAAAATGTATATAGAGGACAGCACCTGTCCGCGTGTACCGTGCGCTTCGAGCAAAAATGAATGTTAACCAACCAGCGCAGCTTGTCATTTTGCGAGGCATTTGGATCGCATGTGGAGAAAGAGTAGGACCAGCCAGTGCAGTGTGCGTGTCAATCCGCCGTCCAAAGTAAGACGTGAAAACGCATATACAAAGGTGAATGTACTGCATGACGTGCACACACACACACACACACACACACACACACACACACACACACACACACACACACACGCGCGCGCGCGCGCGCAGAGAGAGAGAGAAATTAAATGGATGCACAAGTTATGTCCCATCAAGCATGCATGGCCGGATAACAGACGCCCTATTTTCAGCCAATTACATAAAACGAAATTTGCTTTCCAGCATTCATTGCGCGGGCGAGTTTCAGCACTCTTGGGCGTCTTATGATATGGTGTTTCTAAAACCGCGCTTGAGCACTAGGAACAAACGAACAATTTCATCACACAAAGCGGACGGAATGGACCAGGGAGTAGACAGGAATAACGTGGTATCCTTGTGTCAAATATACGAGGAAAAAAGTGGACCTGTGCAGGACATGTAATGCGAATAACCGACAACAGGTGGACAGTGAGAACCAGAGAATGGATACCAGAGATGAGAAACGCAGCAGAGGAAGGCAAAAGGTTAAATGGGGCGATAAAAGCAAGAAATTCTCAGGCATAAAGTGGAATCAACTCACCGGACGAATTGGAGATCATTGAGAGACGCCTTTATCCTGCTGTGGACTTAAAGTAGTCTCATCACCATCACAATGATCATGATGGGGATGACCCAAATTACTCTCCGAAGAGTGCAAATATTCTCGGTCTACAGCAGAAAACTCAGGCCGATCTATATGGCTTGCTTCAGCGCACATATCTTCATACTTCTGTTTTGAGTTTTGTTTGATCATGCATACGGTTGACGATCTGCAGTACTTCAAGAACTATGCTTCTAAATTGCTCACACTTTGTAAAAGCGGCTATTCGATTAAGATACTTGTTGTTGTTGTTGTTGTTGTTGTTGTTGTTGTCGTCGTCGTCGTTGTTGTTGTTGTCGTCATCATCAACTCTGGCACATACCCACCCTGGGGGATTGGCCAAGACGTGATTTTGAGGCCCCTTCACCTTCATTATCATAGTTACTCCACTGCTAGGTGAGGCGGTGGGTGGTGGTAGCCGTGGTTCGGAAAGAAAATGACGCTAATTTTATTCCAAGGAGCTCCATTCTGACCTCTCCTGTGCGCCATTCTCTTCCTTCGATTCGTAGTTCTGAAAAGGCACACAAGTAATAAGCTTAACGATTGTGCAGAACACATCATTTATAAGCGTGTGCTACTGTCATGTGATCGGCATCGTGAGCCGTGGCTAGGTGGACGATATTGGCTCACAGGCCATCGTAACAACTGACAGCAACATTGAGGAGTTCTTGTTCGTTTGTTTTCCTGCTTGTTTTTACCTTCAAGTCACTTCAGAGTGCCTAATTTGTTATTTTTGAACAACGATTGTCGGGAATAATTATAATCAGCTCACTGGAGAAACCACTCGGGTTTTATGGGTCTAATGTGTTAGATTAAGTTATTAAAATATTTTGTGGCAGAAAGCAGGTGTGATTATGATAGGCACATCATAGTTGGCCCTGCCTGATTAATTTTGACCAGCTGAAGTTCTTTGACGTTCACGCACACTACGCACGGTGCGCAGGCGTTTTTGTACTCCGCCCAAAATCGGGATACGGCCGCTGCGGTGACCGACCCAAAGTCAGCATCACATACCATGGCTGTGGGTCCCTTTGAGTGTTGTAGCCACCAATCGCACTATCAGAGAATGAACTTCACTTAACTCACATCAAACGTGAGTGGCTGTGGCGGTGATGTGGTAGCTAATTTACATGTAAATGTATACATGCAAGCTTCCTCACCAATGAAAAAAAACAAAAAACAGTTCATAATCAGAGCTACGTTTGCGTTCATCTTTTTGTTGTCGCTTTTTTCATGCGCTACGTATCTGAAATCAAGGTGTTCTATAATTCGCCCGGAACACCACATTAACGTCAGCTAGCTGCTGTAGCTTATTGTTTTTTCTTCTTAATAGTCAAGTAATTAAAGCCCTGAAATATGTTGTCTGTGAAAGCGGACATTACATACCGTCTCATGGCACCGTATATGTTGGTATATTTGCATCACCATCACACAGCCACACGGAAAAAGAAAATAGGACAACGCCTTGGCCGTTATCTCATTTATGTATTCCCAGATTTATCTTTTATCACCGGAGGGATGTTTAAACGCCTTCTATTTCTCGAATGTGATAAAGGAACTCTCGTTTGCTCTCATGATTTACGACACCTTCGATTTCCAACGAACGCGAGCAAATGCCTTCTATATAATGGTACGAGCTGTACGCTGGCAAGCTTCCGCTGCTGAGTTCTGCGTCTAAAAGTTTGCCTCCTTCGTAACTCTGCTTTGTCGTCAACTAACGTCGGTTCATTAAATAAGGAAGCAAAAAAGAAAAAAAAAGGCATTTCCTCTTGTCATGCTGCCTCTTATCTTCCTTCCGCGTGATGTCTATCATAATGCCGACTGGTAATTGAATTTATCTCCATTCAACATCAAACATTTTGTATTTTTGAACCTGCCAGATACAGGCACAATGTACGAGCCTATTCTACACGAGTTTGTTGAAGAGTGATGTGAAAGATTGCACCTTTAGATGTTACCAACCATACGGCATATTTTTCAGTCTGTTTCTTTTTGAACATGTTCTGTGAAAATTTTGTTGCGATTCGCTTGCATAATGTTTCGTCTGCTCGCTTGCGTCTTTTCTCTGACCCACTCGGCGTATATAGGTATATTAAAGGGCCACTAAACAGGCTCCTACTTTTTTTCAAAGCCGCCCAAACAAGCTAACTCAATCATAGAGAAGGTTGCGGCGATCACATTCTGCGAATATGACAGCGCTGCGCGCCACACAGACGCCGTATTTCAAAAAACAATTCGCGCACTTCTTTCCGGCGACTGACCAGTCGCGCTCGCATCCTAGGTGTCGTCATGTCGTACCGCGAACAACTTTGCGTTGTCGTATCCCGTTGATTGGTCGAAACGTCTATTGTCAGATCCCCAGGCCATCCCACCGGCGTGAGCGCAGGAGCAACCCAACGTTTCTAGAACGGGAGCAACCGGTTCCGCAGCGCAAGCGTCAATGACGTCAAATGATCACGTCAGGTCACGTGTCAAAAGGGGGCGGAGTCTCGACGGCGCGCCGCCCCTACCCTCTCCTCAGCAGAGAAGGGTGGGGAGGCCGACCGAGAAAACGAAACCGGCGCAAGCGGTCACTTAAACCCGTGTAACTTCTTTATTATTGCACCTATTGGCAAAATTCTTGCGGGAGCATGTTCACACCGCACAGGAGCGCAGTTATATCTTTAAAACAAATTTTACACCTCGGGATTGTTTAGGGGCCCTTTAAGCAACGAAGAGCTGCTCCACATTTCGCTGCTCCGCCACGACAACGCGCGAATTGCGCCGTGTTGCAGCCACATTGACGAATATCGAAAAAGTTTCCCGCACGCGAAGCTGCGACGATGTTGCGAGTAGTTGCGCAAGAAAAAACGTTGATAGCCTAGCGGCAAGATTGCCACACGGTCATCAGGACCACGGAGGAAAAAAGCAACTTTTTTTAAACCATCAGCATAGCAAGAGAGACTGCATAGAGAGAGGAGACAGACAGACAGACAAAGAACTTTTAATTAGGTCCTGAGAAGCGCCGCCCTTAGAGCAGCACTGCATAGAGAGGAGGGAGAGAAACAAAAGAATTCGAAAAGGTGGGGCTGTTGATTGATCGAAAGCTTTGGTATCCTATCCTACATTGCAGGCAGGGAAAGGGGTGGCATATATCTGCTGTTCGTGTGTTATTTGAAGCACCGCAATTAATGCATAATAATATGGGGACGCCAAAGTGAACAATGTTTTTTTTTTTTTTGTATCGCGAATTATTCTTTCACAAAATATCAATAACCCCGCCTGCAAAAACGCTAGGCAAGCTCGAAAACGACCAAAAAGACAACGCAGATAGCGACGCCGCTGCGAGTTCCCCGTACTAAAATGTGTGACGTCATAGATTTTGACGATCTCTTCTAATGCCCACATAAATATTTACCCGTGAAAATGATATACATTGTCTTCTCTGGAAGCCAGAGACTCAAGCAGCGTTTTCCAAAAGGCTTACTCGACCAATGTGGCCAGAGTACGAGAAAAAAGAAAACAAGCAAGACTCGTATCGTGACGTCATGCGCTCCCAGTTTCAGCGCGAAATTCAAAACCGAAATTTTTACCTCCATTTTCTTTTTCAATATTGAACATAATATGGTCGTATTAACTACAGCAAAGCGGCTTGTCGGTCTAAACGACTTCATTACGTACCACACTATAGTCTTTCCTCAGGACGCAAGCGGATTAAGGAATGACACGTAAAAACTGGGGCAAAAGCGTTTTCCTTTCTTTAGACTGGTTCGCTGTGAGGTGAATGGAAAGGTCAGCGTGCACTTTTGGGCGGCGCTGACATATTAAACGTGATCAGTACAGCTAAAAAGCCGCAGTCACCGTTTTGAAAAAACCTACAAGCGCAGTCAAGTGCCTGCTTGAGCACACTAGAGTTGAGCACGTTAAAGTTACACCTACCCGCAGCGCAAAAGCGGACAGAGGCGCAGCTTGTCAAAAATCTAGTCTCCCGACTCTCCGCGCACGCGAGGATCAGTGGCCGCCGCCAAAACAAGCACGGCCGCTTGCTCAGACCGGACAGTCCGCTTGCGCGTCACCGCCGGCGCGTCGACCGATGACTGCGACAGGGTCGTCCCTGGAAGCAAGTAGTGTAGCGGCTGTGTTGCGGCGCCGAAATCGCGGCGGCGGCGACGGCGGTGGGGCCTTTTCCCTACTTGGCCAAAACGCGCCTGCGCGTGGGCCGTCGGCGGTGAGCAAGGCCGCGTACAGCGCAGCAGCGCAGCAGTCGACCGGGTGCGGGCCAATCACGGGGCTGCTCGCTGCATTCGGGCGCCGCTTGCCTTCGCCCCCCCCTTCCTTCAAGCGCAGGCGACCCAGCCAGGCCGGAATGGCGGACACAGCGCCGGCGGCTGCGATGCTTGGACTCAAGATGGGCGCTGCCCTGTTCTTCTGGATTGCCCTCGGTTTGCTCTGCTGCAGTCGAGCCGAAGGCTACGCTGAGGTAGGCCCTGCATGTCTTATCGCCAATAGATAAACCATATCGTTCCAATACCATTGTGCGCCGAGTGCGTTCACCGCATGCCTGACGCACGCACTGCCGACAGGCGAGAGGCTTCGCGCGCGGGCGGCGCGCCGTGTTTCGGATCTCTGGCGGCGACAAGCCCGAGTTAACCTAAGGGCGAGTCTTGCTTCAGCTGCGGGGCGGCCGTTCTGTAGCGCGATGCCCGTTGGTGGGGCGATCCGTGACGGCACTTCCCGAGCAGTGCGGCTCCGCGTCGCAGGTGGTCCCCGCTCGATAACGTCGTCGCCAGGGCGGGGCGGCCGCGGACCGATCGCTTCTGCCTCGCCTTTCAGTCTCTCTGCTGTTCGTTTCGAAGATCCGAGGTTCTGGCCCAGACGTGAGCCGCTCATCTGTGTCATCCAGATTGCTTGGGCGGTTGCAACACGCAGCTGCAGGTGCCTCGAAGCTTACGCGTTCACTGGCAACTCGCCCTCGCTCTTTTCTATTTTCTCTCTCCTTGATGCCGTTTCGCTTCATTACTATTGTGCTTGGATAAGCACAGGTACGGTTCATTCATACGCCTTACGAAAGGGCCGGAGTAGCGCTGGAGAGTGATAGCGATATCTGACAGTCGGAGTTGATATTGACCCAAGTTTCGCTGTCGAACACAGACTACCACCTCAGGCAGAAGAAGGTTCCACCGAAACGCCAAGCTAGGACTAGTTTCGAACCTCACCTGGTGTACTGTTGTAATGTAGCACGCCGTTCAAAGGATTCTCAACGTCATGAATCCAAACGTCAATCTGCTTATTGCCGAAAGTCTTCAAGTGGGCAGTACTATTGACCTGCTAATCAAAACTGCGCAATGTCATAAGCACTGTGCGTCACCCTAAAGTGGGTGTTGTACTGCTCGCTTGGGAAACACGCTCGCTGTTATTCTTTCGTATGATATGCACAGCTGGAGACATAAAACTAACTTGCGCAGCAGTGTGATATATTTTTGTGGAAGGTGTCTTGCGAGCATGCGTTAGGAAATTCAGAAGCAGACACTGGCACCAAAGCGGGTTATTTGCTTTTGTCACCCTCAAGGAGCAATAAATCAATCTCATTAAACACATGAATGATATTAAATGGTCAGTCATTGAGCAAGTTGAGGTGTTGGCATTTGAGCCTCATGCTATTGTTGCTTGTGCAGCATGCTTATATTCGAACATTTATACAGAAGGTGCATTTTTCTCTAATACATAAGCCTCTTGGTAAATATAAATAAAGGGTAACGCATGACTGAAACCAGCACCAAGGGGTGAAATGAAGTAACAACAGGACAGTGTACTACCAAGCTTCTTTTCTCTTTTTATTTCTCTGCCACTATCTATGGCACTCTTTATGAATTCTCTTATCACACCAACTCGCTTACCTATCCTCCTTTGTAAGTAAACGGACCAGTTATTTCCACAGTGTACTGAAGGTGGTGCCAGACTTTTTGGCAAGGTTCTAGGTGGTCTACTTTTAGGCTCTATTTTTGGTGGGAGGTGGGAGGGCCTGGAGCAGGGTGGGGGGGGGGTCAGATGTTGGGGTCAGCGTGTTGATTGTAACTTTTGAAATAGCCTGTACATGGTGTGGCACCATATGTAATGTTCAACTGTATGCAGAAACATAGCATGATATTATAAAGTTATGCACTGCTGACTAGTCTTTCTATATGTGATTTGTGTTATAAAGCCTTTTAATAGTGGTGGGTTAGAGCAACTTGCATCTAACCAGGCATCAGCATGCAGATGTGCCAAATTTTGTGTGATAATTTAATTGCTTGCATATCATACATGTCCCATTGGAGAATGTTAGATTCAACAGAACCAGCTAGCCAATTCTGGAAGACTACATGTCAGTTTTTAGGTTATGTAGCAGATGGGGGTTAAGTGCAAGTTACTGGGCACTTTCAAAAGGCTATTTCGAAAGTTACAATCAACATGCTTTAATCTGACCCTACTGCTGCTCCAGGGCCCCCCACCCTCATGGGTAAAAAAAGTAGAGCCTAAGAGTAGACGACCTACAAGCTTACCAAAAAGCCTGGCACCACCTTCAGTACACTGTCGAAATAACTGGTCCTTTTACTTACAAAGGAGGGACAGCTAAGCGAGTAGGGCTTACGATGACTATATAAGTAATCGCAGACATCTAGCTTCAAAGGTTTTAGAGTCAGAAGGGTTTTGTTCAAAAATTTCTGCATTAGAAATACATTAACAGCGGCTGTAGTAGCTTAGCAAAGACAAGTGTCATGCTGCTAATCATGGTGAAGTGCTTTGGTTTGATTCTTGGCCATGTTGGTCGCATTTCAAGACAGGCAGAAAACAAGAGCATATGCGCACTTATTTAGATGTACGCTAAGAACACCAGACAGTCAAAATTAATCCAGTATCCCACACCATGGCATGCTTCTTAATCATATGATGGTTTTTGATGCATAAAACCACATTACATTACGGACACAGAACACCTTTTAGTCTGCCATTGAAATGTGCTGACTGGTTCCACCTGAAGGTGTGGCTTCCTACGGCACTTCACTTATTTTTATGTGCAGTAAATGCTCCTAAACTATGACTCCCATAGGATTGTAATAAGCATGCCTTTACCTAAACAGGTCAACATGACTTGTCTCTCTATCTACAGTTTGCACAACTTAACTCTTTTCTATAGCTGGCAATAGCTCTGAGAACTTTGCTTTTTAGACATTTATTTTTCTTTGATGAGACTGTGTAGAATGCATGAACAAAAAGAAGCAATAAGCTGACCTTACAGACCCTCCGGGTGAGTTTTGATTGTGGCTAAATCCTGCTGTACTTGTCGTTTTGTCATTTACATCGCTCAATGCAAACACCATTCAGTAACAGCCTTGATCTTCAGCTGAATTTGTGCACTTAAACGAAAAAAAGAGTGCGATATACTTTTAAGAAATGTGAGAATATCCCATCCATAAGGCTACATAGTGCTTGCGTAATGTGTGGTGTGGCTGCTTACATTAGACGGCATTAGCAGGGTTCAATCTGAGCACTTGGTGCTTTGGTACCAAGCACGGAAGGGGGTGTTGTCATAACTATTATAGTCAGGGAAGATTTGTAACTGTGAAGGACTTTCTCACTACATTTGCTTTGGATCTGAAAGGTCGGTACCTATAATTGGCAAAGCTGTGCGGAACTTATGAAAGGGATGTTTTCAGCGGAATCTGCGCATAATGGCACATTTTCCTGGTTTGTGAGTTCTTGCCTGGCTGTGCGATCTGTATATTGGGAAACACATTATTAATTCGAATCCAGTAATGCATCCCAAATGATTTGCATGGTAGCTGTGAACCACTGCTTTTCTTCTTTTTTTTTTTTCTTCATGTTTTGCCAGCAAGGTCATAGACGACCATGGATTAAAAATATAAAATCCAACTGCACCGAGAGCCATTCAGACTCGCCGAAATTAGTGAAGCTGTTATGTTCTCTAATCAAAAAGTGTGCTTGATAATATGGAAATATTATCTCCTAGAATAAATAGGTGGACTTTGTTGCAGAATATTTTAAGGAATGTTTCACCAACAACAAAAATAATCTTTTTTTTTTACCTGACAACTGAAGGAGCTGCAATGGTCATCTTGTTCCTTTTGGTATAAATTTAATGGAATTATTAGTATAGAATCATCTCTCTTGTTACACTTCATTGTAGGTTTCGCTGCAACAGACCTTTCAATGACAGAAAGGTCCAGCGTTTAAGTCTCAATTTATTGTTCTCAAAAGACATTCATTCACATAGAAGCTTGAGCTTTTGAACTTAGTGTTAGCCGATTGCTAACAGGAAAGTGTGGCATATATAAGCATATTATTTATTTTGACACTCTCATTCATTCTTTTATTTTCATGAAAGTCACTATCTTTGTTACAGGCAGTGTAAGTTATAAAATGTGTAGCAATGATTGAGCTTTCCATGCTTTCTTTTACAAGCAAAAATTTGTGTAGCTTGTCTACATTTGTGTGGAATACAGCATTAAAATACTACTTTTAGGCCTATGCATATTTTTTTCATAGATTTTTTTATGATGCAGAAGGCTCATATTTTGATGTGGCAAACTGATTTTATTAAATTTCCTTGTGAAATTGTTTTGTTATTTCAAATTATTTTAGACTTAAGTATGCCCTGGCATAAACAGAAAAAGTAGTTATGTTCATAATATTCAGTGCTTACAGTTTGTCACATCTTAGGACCGCCGTTTTTTTTTTTTTTTTGTTTTTTTTTTTTCCCCTTTTTTGCGGTATACCAGTGGTTCAGTGTCGATGGATTTTCAATAAATTACTTTCTAGGTGGTCTCTCAAACAGTAACTCCAAAAATGTTGTGTAGTTTAGTAAAAACTTTGTCACTTAAATATCATAGTTGTTTCTTATACTGCCATCTTGTAAAATATCTGATGTTTTCATTATATTAAAGAACGTTTAGGCACTTATAAATGTTTATCTCGTTCCTAATAAACTACCACTTTTTAAACACATCTGGAATGTAATTTAGGAAATCTGCTTTTAAAAACTGTTGTTTTCCTAATGATGTATGGTAAAAAAGTACAAACATGCAAATCGATTCAAAGATCGCTGAACATGCCACTTTACTTTTCACCGAATGAGTGTTAAAGTGTAAAGGACCTTTCTGTATACATCCACACCTTTTCAGTGCAACATTGTTAAGTGGCAATCAATTTGTCCTTTTCTCTTTTTGCTTTAGTGTTGTCAGTCATAACAAAATGTTTGCCTTCGTTGTTCGTTATAAAAGCTTCTTTTTCTGGACACTTACTTGTTTGTTTCTTATGATGCATACCGCATACCACCCCTGTTAAGTCACACAGTGAAGACAACAGCTGTCTATACCATTAATACATTGAGTAATTCGTTTGCATTCTGTATCTGTATCCCCAAGCATCACTTATGGAGCTATAGCTGTAGCACGGGGACACTAGCTTTTCAGCAGTGGCTTTTACGGAATGTGGACAGTACGTTTTTGGGTCTGACAGTATGCCTGCGTCAACCAGGTTTTCTACTTTTTACATTCCCAATATTCGCTTATTGTAACTTGACTGTAACACATCAGTTGTTGTGCCAGTTCTCTTTTGCCAGTCACTAAAAACTGAGGCCAAATTCAAGTTTATTGCCTAGAATGAAAATTGTGATGTTGTACCTATGCTGAAGGGGTGGTCATCATTTACAGGTACTATGGAAGTAAAAATAAGGAAGAAGTGAGCAAACAATGGAGAGCGTAGATTACAAATAAATAGATACCATACTTTTGCAATTTAAGCACCCTCCTCCTCCTACTTTTGAAGAAAAACCTGGGAAGAAAACTGCCTGCAATCCGCCTTTTGCATGGTCTGAGTACGCATGCGCTTCAACCGGCGCAACCAACCTGTACGGCATCATAGCAGACGACGCAGGCGGTGCGC
Organism: Hyalomma asiaticum; assembly: GCA_013339685.2. Classification (NCBI taxonomy): domain Eukaryota; kingdom Metazoa; phylum Arthropoda; class Arachnida; order Ixodida; family Ixodidae; genus Hyalomma; species Hyalomma asiaticum. Next base: position 8,239,328 of record CM023485.1, on the reverse strand, counting down.
AATGCAAAATGGTGTGCCGATTACTGAAAGTAATGGCACTCGGTGCCAGCCATGCTGGCACACCATCCTCACACACATTTTTGGTAGCATCAAGTTCTCTACATCATCGCACAATGCAGGCAGGATAATTCTGCATATCTGACGTGGCTTTAGCAGCGAGCAACGCACGTCGAACACATGAGAACATGTATTTCACTAAAGCTACTGCTCCATGCTCCCGTCGTTAAACATTGTGTGTAACGACAACCACTGCTCCATGCTCCCGTTGTTAAACATTGTGTGTAACGACGACAGGGATACACAAAAGCAGAGGTCTGGCAATACGCATGATCACTCGGAATGTCACAATAAAGAAAACTCACCCTCCAAGGCAGAGGGTTCCAGCGCGTCGCCTGTTGTATTTCTTTGACAGCATGAATATAGCCGCACCGCTTAACGATGGAGGACAAATACTTCAGATAATTCCGTGAGTTGATGTGTGGTTCAACTCATTAAACATTAGATCACTCACATACATGTCATCCCCAGATTATTCATCGGTTCGTCGTTGTAAGATAACACTGCAATTCGCTTCCTGCAATGAATTCCTCCAGCTGCTGCTTGCTTGGCATTTTCATTGATCCTGCTCTTGTACATCCATTTGTGACGGTAGCCAGGTATGCAAGTGCTCCATGGCTTGAACAAATGTTACTGTCAGAAAGCTTACATGGATTGAGCTCTAGCTATCTCTCTGTATGCTTATTCGGACAGAAAAGTTCCCGAGTTGCAAAATGGACGACATATCAGTTCACTTTCAGTGCACCAAGATGACTGGTTCATTTTCGAATAAAGAAGCGGAAAGGGGACAAGCGAAAAACAACAAGATAACAAATAACGCAAGTACATAGAGTCAGCAAAAGGTATCCCCGCATCTTTCAGCAGCTTAGCAGACAGCGTGACCTTGGCCACAGCTGCGCAAACTTCCTTTTGAGGGGCTTTAGTTGTGACTGGGCCTGTGGTACCTCTGGCCTGCGGGCTATGTCCTGCAGATGTCGATCCCTGGTGCTTTCACGCCATGTCCGCGCACTCCGCATGGGCCAACTTCCGCGCATTGAAGAGAACAGCATGCTTGTGAACTTACTGTGCTGAGTGCCTCAAGAAGACTAGTTTATTTTCACGAGGAGAGACGGAAAATAGGGAGGGAAGTAACAAAAAAACAGCTTAAATATAAAGGGTCAACACAGCTTTTTGTCTTTTCCAGCACACGCCAGCGCATGCTTCGCCAGAATATTGAGAGGGCAAGCCTTACTGTTTATGGTGTTATGGGAGGCAGGACCCTGGGCTCTCTCGTATGCCGGTGCATATGTTTTCATGCGACGTACCTCCACGTTACGCATGCTGTCTCTGGATTCCACCCCTCAACTGAATGGCCATATGGGAAGCGAGTTTCACATTCGGATGGCATTTTTTCCCGTTTTTAGACCCCTAAGGCTTTCTCACGGGTAGCTCTTCTTTTTGCTGTTGGAGTTCACAAAGCTGGTGAGGCCTCCCAGAAGTGGGTAAAGTGTTTCAACTTGAAAATAAGCATGACTCTCGCAATGTGTGTCGCTGCCCAACCATGTTGTGCCATAAAGAAATGCTGCGGTAGCAGATGACAGATCTGGCGCGACGCCGTACATCTTGTGTTGTGCCCGTGCCCACGAGAGGGCGCCACACAGACATGCAAAAGGTGGATTCTAGCACCCCCTTTATTTTCAATGAAGAGCGTGTAGCCAATGCCAGCTGTACTCACTAATTGCCAATCTCTGGTAGATATGGCAATGATATGGCAGAAATTGAGCGACCATGCCCATATCTCTTGACACCACGCTGTTTCAGAAACTAAGCAGCTCCCCATTTGCTACGCCTTGAACAAGAAGGCATGGATGATGTGTCAGCTGTTCACAGAATGGCTGCAAGTGTGGGACGTGGAGCTGGGCAAGTTGGGGCGTCGCGCTTGCCTTCTTATGAACAACTGCTCGGCCCATCACACCACCTGGGAGCTCAAAAACATCGAGCTGAAGTTTCTGCCGGCCAACACGACAGCGAAGCTGCAACCGCTCGACCAGGGCATCAAGTCCTTCATGGTGGGCTACAGAAGGCGACTCCTTGATAGGCTGCTGGTCAACGTCCGCATGGGCACCGAGCTGAAGGTTGACCTGCTTGGTGCCATTCAAATGATGACGGGTGCCTGGCGAGACATGAAGATGGACACAATGGCCGACAGCTTCCAAAAGGCAGGCTTCGTGATGGCAGAACTTGCGGAAACCGGTGAAGACGGCAGCAAAGAGTGCATAGACGCATTTCGCGAGTTGTCGTTGCTCTTCCCGGCTACCGTTACACCGGAAGAGTCTGCGGACGACTTAGTGGAAGTGGACTGTAATGTTCAGGCTGTTGCGAGCCTCGCTGACAAGGACATTGTAGCTGCGGTTGCAGGGACCCAGGATGCCCAGGCCGACAGCTCGAGTGGCGATGAAATTGTCCAGACGAGGTGGTGGCTACACGTGCGTACTCCGCCGCTGAAGTGATGGCAGCATTCGGCTTGATTCGCTGTTGTTGCGGCGACATGGAGGGAACCGGACTGTCGCACCTGGACAGCCTCGATAAGATCGAGGCCAGCGTCTTCAACTTCATTTCGAAGACTAAGAAGCAGGCCAACATAAGCGATTTCTTTTTTCACACAAATAAAACATTCTGTTGCATCGTGTGTGCGGAATTAGTGTTGTCATTCTTGAATGCGCCGATTGTAGGTGATCGTCTGCCACTGGTAAAGACTCGGAGCCTGTGTTTCTTTATATAGAATTTTTGATATGCTGAACTAATTCGCGATCCCCTTCATGTTTAATATATCTGTGTTCGACTCTATATGTGGTTGTTAGCACCTGTAGCCTTTTATTCATCCGAGGTGAGATGATTGGGCCTAATTTGTGAAGAGCCTGCAGATGCTTGTGTAGACTATTTATTCCTGGGTCTGCACTAAAAGAATAAATCAGTTAGAAGTGTTGCCCGTGCTGTCTCAGCGTTCCTACCTTTGTGTGCGTGTGTGTGTTTGCTGTAAGACATGTCTCTCAGTAAGCACCAACTAAGCCAACAAACAGTTCTTGTCAATGAAATGTCATTGTGTAATGTGGTGAAGGTTACAGCGCCCTTTCTTTTTTTTTCTGTTCTTGCCGTCGGCAAAAAAGAAAAAAAGGAAAGGAAAGAAATACCATGTCAGGGTTAAATTTTACTTTTCAATTTTGTGCTTGCCAACTTGAATGCTCAAGTTACAGCCTGTATGTCACGGTGATATACACTTTCATGCGGTACAATAGTTCTCTGTAAAAGAGTGCGGCATCTATCATGCTGCACATGGGCACATAAAAAAATGGGGTCACTAGCATGGAATGGGATTTTGAAGATGAGTTTTGTTGTCGTCTTGCGTTGTAACACACTTATCACTCTAAGGTTAGTGTGTGTGTGTTTTTGTAATGCACTACATGCATGTCTGAATATGTACTCTCCTTTCTTGTCAGGCATCAGCGTCAGCTGCAGCATCTGGCTCAAGTGTGGAGCCAGATGTGGGCCACTTCCAGCCAATGGTGGCGCTGCTGTGTGGCCACGGGCGACTCAGTAACCAGTACCTGAGTGAAAATCAGCGCTGGGTCTCGGACCCTGACCCTAAAGCAGTCTGCACCCGAGAGAAGCTCAGCATACTTGAGTACTGCCGAAAGGTGGGTGAGGCTATATTATGAGAACAGCTTGTCGTCCAAGCACTTTGATATCAAAGACAAGCAATAAGTGATGCCCAGTAAGGAGAACCACTTGGGATGTTAAAAAAAAAAAAATAGTCCTAGCAGGAGTCATCTTAGTATGAAACTTAATGTTGATACAATTAACATTGAAGCTGTGTGGCAACGTATAATGTTACAGCTGCCAAAATGCATGGTGCATGAGGCACGGGCAGGGTCATCTAGCAGTGGTGCTGCAACGTTTGCAAGTGTCTGGATATACTCAGGCAAAGTTATTTGAGCATACAGGGTCTGTTATAAAAGTAACACACATTTTCTGGGGGAAATAGGTTTATTCATTGGATATGTACAAATGATTAAAAAATTCTTCAAAATACTCGTCCCCTGCATCGATACACCTGCGGAGACGTGTCTGCCACTACTGGAAGGCACCCTCAAAGTCCTTGACGGGAATTCTCTCAGGAACGCTGTCACATGCTTTTGGATGCTTTCGGATGCTTTCCACGGTCTCCCAGTGCTTTCCTTTGAGCTCTCTCTTCAGTTGAGGAAACAAAAAAAAGTCACACGGAGCCAAGTCGGGACTGTAAGGAGCATGGGGGACCACGGGGGTGCTGCTCTTGGCCGGGAAGTTGTCAGTGATGGACGTGTGGCTTTGATCTCATCTGGTGTCTTTGCTTGTTGGCCTTTTACAAAATTGTTGCTTCTGCACGTTATGACCTAAAATAGTGCATGCAGCAGATGAGTTAGTGCACTGGCAAGTGCTGTGCAACCTGGCAAACCAGCGGAATGACACCGCATTTTCAACACCATTGAGCACAAAACGGTATTGCAGCTTGTTAGAATGCGATTGAAGTATGATCAACATATGTCAGGAGGAGTACACTTGAGGCCTTTGGCACAGGTCAGAGTTCTATATATCAAACGTGGCGGCCCAAGGGTGTTTGACATGAGTGCTCACCAGCCTCAAAACTTCGCATTGCATTTTGAAGGGGATTTTTCAACTTTTCGGTATAGCCAATATAGCCAATAATTCGATATACCAGAGTTTGATATATCCAGGATCAACTGTATTTACCTTCACTGTGTCGTATTATATGTGTGGCTGTAAGCCCAGCAGCTGCTTCACAAGAAATTCCACTGTCAAACACACAAAAGCAGCCAATTTCACAATGGCAAGGAAAGAGCTAAGTCTGTGTAGTCAATCAGGACATTATCTTGCAGGTGTACCCCAAGCGCGACATCCGCAACATAGTGGAGTCAAGTCGCTACTACCGCCTTGATGGCTGGTGCAAGGCAGGCCAGCGCTGCTCCAGTGGTGAGGGCAGCGTGCACTGGGTGAAGCCTTACAGGTGCCTCGAGGGCGACTTCCAGAGCGATGCCTTGCTGGTACCCGAGCATTGCCTCTTTGACCACATCCACAACCAGAGTGTGTGCCAGAGCTTCGATGAATGGAACCGCACAGCAGCACAGAGCTGCCGTGGGCGGGCAATGCGACTACGCAGCTTTGCCATGCTGCTACCTTGCGGTGTCGACATCTTCTCTGGGGTTGAGTTTGTCTGCTGCCCACCTGCCTCCTCACCGTCATCCGACAGGGACTCACAAGGTGCATATGCTCCACTACATCTTTGCTGCAGCCTGGTATTAGCAACATGCAAGGGTTGACCATTTAAAGCGCACACTTAATCCAAGTTGACTGAAAGTCCTTAGTTAAAAAAAAAAATTGGGATATGCAGGTCATTTGTTGGGGCACTGTCAGGCTACAAAGTCGTTAATATGGTCTCACTAAGTATTGGTTGGAGCTTTAGTCGCTTGAATCATTTCCACCTGCACTGAGGTGATGTGTAGCCAGTACTGTAGTTTGTCAGCCCTCCTAAACCAGTCTGATCACGCTGCTGTGGCTACAATATTTCATAATAGTTGTGTACATGTTCTTATCCATAAGAAGTGCTTAGTGGTAGTTCATGCGTTGTTAAGCCTGTACGACCATTCTCCTTGTGCCGAATGCAGAACAATGACATGTTAAATGTTGAAAGTCCATGCTGTTGTACAGCCCACATAGTGTGTATGTCACTGTTGTGAAGGTCAAGTTGTCTTCATTGAAATCATAAAATTATAGATGAAAGTTGAAGTTATTAAATTCATTTCGAAGATGAAGAAGGGGGCCAAGATAAGCAATTCTCTTTTCACACAAATAAAACATTCTGTTGCATCGTGAGTTCGGAATTAATTGTCATTCTTGAATGCGCCGATTGTAGGTGATCGTCCGCCACTGGTAAGGTCTTGGGGCCTGTATTCTTTTATGTTGAATTTTTCATACATCGAACTAATTCGCGATCCCCTTCTAGTTCGATATATCCGTGTTCGACTGTATGACATATTGCATTGTGACTAAAGAACTTAGTTTTAATATTCAAAAGGTGCTGCAACTGACTTTTAAGAATATACAACTGCAGCATACTTTGTGAACAGCAGGAAGAAGATCAAAACCAAATCCAGCACTCATTTTGAGCTGGAGAAATTGAGCACTAGCCTGCTTTTTGTACTTAAGATGGTGTCATCTTACACGCAGTACAGCTGTACTAATGCCTTGTGCTGTTTTGCAGGCAAGGACACTTCTAGTGAAGATGACTATGACGACGACTACAGTGATGAGGATGAGGAGGATGACGAAACCACGACCACCACAACCACCACGACTACGACAACCACTGAGGGACCTGTGGAGCAGTACCTTAGTCGTTACGACAGCCGACATGAGCATGCAGCATTCCGTGCAGCGCAGCACAGCCTTCAGGAAAGCCATCGCGCACAGGTCAGTTGCTTGTAACTATCTGGCCCCTTGTGTGCTTTGTCAGCTTGGCTCATGAACAGTACTATATGCTTCAACACTAAGCCTCCTTAGTTGTAAAGTAAAACGAACCTGGACCAAAGTTACGAGCTTTTATACAAGATTCACAACAGTGGAGTGGTGGAGCTACGAATATATTTACTTTGTTGGGCAGATTCCTCTCCCCTTGCTATGCCCCTTTCATCAGGTGTTTTGCAGTAATTGTGAAACTGAGCCATTAAAGACAGGTAAGGAGCTTCTTAATTCCACCGCGACCCAACATCAGGCTTTCATTGGTAATGGATTCTGTTCTGTAGGACAGTATAGTGCAATTAAAGCTTTGTTCTGTATGGCCGACACAGGTAACACGGGTGATGCGCGAGTGGAGCGAGTTGGAGCAGCATTATCAGGCAATGAAGGCACGGGACCCGAAGGGAGCCGAGGAGTTCCGACGCAAGATGAGTGCACGATTCCAGAAGACGGTGCAGGCGTTGGAAGCCGAGGGGTCGGCTGAGCGGCACCGCCTAGCTGCGATGCACCGTCAACGTGTGCTCACTACTCTCAACCGGCGCAAAAAGGCTGCCCTTGATTGCTATCACCATGCACTACAGGAGAAGCCACCAAGGGTGAGGAAGTGGTGCTTGTTCCGTGTGTTTGTTACAGGGACCCTGAAACGGTTTTGACGATTTTGTGCAAACATGGTGTAGAGCGAGTCATTAGGATCATTTGAGGGCAGATTTCAGCGCTGTGCATGAAGTGGGGAATTCACAATAAGGTTTTCAACACATGCATCGCAAAAGATCTCAGTGGCTCGCCAAAAGGCCTTTTCAAACGCCCCCACCATCGACCGATCGAATGGGAGGCCGCTGATTGGCCCCGAACCAGTCACGCGCATGTAATTTTTAAAACCTAGCTGCGAACAACGTGCTTCTACAACGTACTCCTTCGTTTCAGCCAACGGTATCGTCGCGGCATCTGGCGGCATACACACGAGTCGCCGGCGCTCTATTACAGAGGCTAGCACTGCCGAGGCGGGCGACCTCAGTGAGGATATTGGGGCGCTATGTCGCTACGGAGGGCTCGGCAGAGCGGTTGACGCGGGAGGCGCTGTCGTCGCTAGCGCGCACTCCGCAGCAGATCGAGTTGAGGAGGAACAGCAGTGGTAAGGAGGAAGGCGACAGAAATAAGCCCATAGCTGCCTTAGCGCATAGGTGCTTCGCTTTATTTATGGTGTGAATGACTTCACAATTGCGTTGCCTAATCAGTGACGCAATGTCAAAAAAACGTTTCAGGTACCCTTTAATGTGTGCTTATGTTTTGGGCAGCCTAAATGTGCTAGTGTGGCTATGAATATTGTTGGTCTTATTCCCAGACCTCTTATCATATTTCACTTTGCTATTGTGATGACTAAAGCTGGTGGGAAGCTGAACAAAGTAAACAAAGCTAGTGCGTGCTTCAAAGAAAAAGAAGTTGGGTACAGTTTCACTTTGAGGTGTGAACACTGCAAACAGCGAAGCTGACGGTCAAATGTCTAGCCATGACGTCATGCTTGATCACGTGCTATGGCCAAGTCTGTTTTGAATATGGGGGGGGCATGTCTTGGTCATGTGATTACTACACGGCCGGTGTTTGCACTTGATGGGGGCTGTGATGTAGCTAGTCACGTGCTCATTATGTGGCCTGTGCTATTTGAGTTTGGCAGCTGTGACGGAACTAGTCACGTGGCCATAATGGTGCCCATATTTGAATTTGGAAGCCGAGACGTAACTCGTTATGTGGCCATTACATGGCTCAACTAGGCAGCATTTGTATTCCGCGGGTTACACCGTACCCAGTGTTTGTATTTCCGGGGGCCATGATGTCACCTTGCATTGTCATGCATTTTCGTGATTGTCTGGGCTGTGCCCAGCATGAACTGGGCAGGGAACATGATTGGCTATGCTTTACCCAGTTTGATCTTGGCAGGCATGTCACGTAACTATGCTCGGCGTCGCGATACACGGGCCACAGGTCGTGGTTATGCATACTGAAGCAAGGCGCAGCTGTACATCATACAGATGGTGCTTGCCTCTTTGGCAGTGCCACGTGGAGAGATATATAAGGTATTAGAGAGGATGTGCTGTTATCAACTAATGTTCTCTGTGGATTTTAGCACAGTACCATCGCAAGTGAATGAGAAGGCGATGCAAACGGGACCTGATAATGCTGTCACATTCCACTCTTAGTTAAAGGCGAATCTCAAGTACCCTCTAAGTATTTTTTGTACAAATTTGCGCCTTAAAGTCTGATTTTCTGGGCTACGCCGCACCACTGCATTTTGGAACCGCTGGCTTGGCCAGGCTTGGCTTTCAGTGACTCGCTCTGCTCTCCGAGATTGGAAAGCACATGCCATATGCTTTAGTATTTGAGGCCATACTGTTTCTTTGAGATGTGCGCATATCTGTGTGTGCGGCTTCGAATTGTGTGTGCTAAATGCCATGGCTCCACCTCCTTTACCATCACAACGTCCGAGTCGTGTGAAGAAATGTCAGAAGTATGTGAACGTGATTGAAAAAAGAAATCTATATATGGGGGGGGGGGATAAAGCTAAAAGAGAGTGGAGATTCTCGGGTTGTTTTTGGAAAAGAATACAACTTGCCGAAGTGAACATCAGACTACGTCAGGGTGAGTACTGAAGGATCGTCATTTGCTTTTTGCTGCCTCCATGGGGCATGCGGAGTTACAGGTTTTCCCGCTAAAGTTAGCGCACTTTTACTCTGTTTAGTTAGCATGCTTGCTGCATTGCAGGATATGGGAGTTTCGGAGATATCGAAGTCTTGTCATCTTCTTTTCTTGTGGCAGTTGTTAGTGGTTCTTCATTTTTGAGGGGCCATTATTTTAAAAGTTTACTCATTTCTGCAAGAGAACACAAAAAGAGTATGAACTTCTGCAAATAGGGAATGATAGATAGATAGATAGATAGATAGATAGATAGATAGATAGATAGATAGATAGATAGATAGATAGATAGATAGATAGATAGATAGATAGATAGATAGATATAGATAGGTAGATAGATAAATAGATAGATCGATCGATCGATCTGTAGTTAGACTCAATACAGTTTCTAAATTTGCTAAAGGAAAAACATTTCTGCCATTTAATTGCAGTGGGAACAGCTGAACGTTATCTGGGCTTACGGTTGAATCTTAGTACTACTGTATTTACTCGAATCTGATGTGCAACTTTGTCTTTTTTTTTTAAAACGGGTCCAAAAATCTTATGAGCATTAGAATTGAGTGCGAATGAATGACACCGTTACCATATCACAGTCGACATCAAAATGGCCGCCTCCTGCACGCTTCAGGTGCTGTCGAACGGTCACTGCCAAAAAAAAAAAAAAAACAAAGCGGCGTGGTGGTCTTTGGCGCACATAGTTTCTGTAGTTTCTATGTCGTCGCCGATCTCCCATGTAACGACGCCACGGCGCACAATGCGTAGGCCGGTGATGCTCGCCGCGCCAACCGATGATGCTTGCGGCCAACCGAAGCCGCTACATCACCGATGCAATCTCCGTGATGCTGTCATGAGTAAAGGGGCCCACAGCACGCGCCACAGGGCGAAGAACGAGACGTGGCGTGCGAAGTAACGGAGAGGCGCCAGAATGCACGCGCCGGTGACACGTTGGTGTGCGTGGTTGGTTGACGGCTGGCTTCGTGGCACGCGACCCGCGCCGCGATCGGAAGTGGAAAAGCGCTGAGCTGGCAATTGTCTGGGTGGCGACCGCCGAGGAAGGACGCATCGGCAGCTACGCTCTGCCGACGGGACGAGGTGTTGCCGTGGACCTGGATTACGTTTGGGCGAGGCTCCTTGGAGGTTCTGCAGCCGCCGGTTCCGGACGCACCGTCAACAATCCCCCTTCAAGGGTCGGCCAGCAGCAATTCACCGGGCCGTCACGTCTCTACGTCGAGCAGAGGACCGTACTTGTACTTAGGCCTCCGGGTAGGCCTAACTCGGGGAGACGCCACGTCACCACTTGAGACCAGGCATCGGCTACGGCAGGAGGCGGTACCTTCCGGCCGACGTAAGGGAGGCCAGCGACAACTTGGAGTAACAAGACTAGGTCCGGACCAGCAACCGACTTTAACGTGAAGAAAGCAACTCCGACTACGTAAGAACATTCCACATGTGTTCGTGACAGCGTCGGCAGAGTCATTGTGGCCAGACTTAGGACTGAGAGTTGCGCTAAATTGAGACTGTAAAGCGTATCATTAGAGTAACCAGGTAATTTCGATTAGTAGGCATTTATCGGTGTTAGTTTATTTTCGGCTTGTATATATTTTGTTCATTTTTGGGTTTGCCGTGTGCTGTGTCATAAAAGTTTGGTTTGCCGTGCTCACAACGCTATCGTTGCCAAACGAGTCTCTCCCTCTCCCACGCTCGGTATTCGCCCTCCGAGATCCGCGTACGTGACAGATGCCCAGCCGCAGGAACTTTCAATGGCGTTTGCGGGTGGCTGTAATGGGAGAGTAGATGTTTCCCATCACCGCACGCAAAACGGCTCATCATCTCATTTCTGCCTCATATCTGTGCTGAGCCCGAGCCTCTCAGTCGTGCGTCCTGCTTCACGTCCGAGATTGCATTGCGGCCAGGCACGTAGGCAAGGGGGGGCCCAGGGCCCCCCCCCCCCCCTGAAATTCGTCAAGTCAACCATTAATGCAGGGGTATAGAGACACAAGTACAAGTAGCGCCGTGCGCATTTAAACAAATGAAAAACAAACGATAGTCAAGGAACTCACTAAAACAGCTACCCAAGAACCTTTATCACTTCAATTCCAAAAGCACTGCTACGCTTGCCAAGAATTCAGCGTCCGGCTCCTGAATCAACACCACAACAGGAACACCACACTCTCCCATATGTCTGAGGCGTTAGCGAAACCATCCCCCATATTCTCAGAAAAGAAGACATCCGAGTGACTCACAAGCCTACGAACACATGTTCTCTACATATTGCCAAAGGCAGTTCACCGAAGGAGAAAGCCCAAGGCACTGTATACAAATATGTGATGCGAGCTACATCGGCGAAACGAAAAACTTCAAAGAAGCATTTCGACAGCACAGGAATGGCCTCTGAAATTTTGCAACAGATCGCAACACGATAGCCGAAGATTCCCAAGATAGCGACCACAGTATCAATCTTCCTGACACAACAGTCATACCAACTGAAACCAATTATCGGAAACAGTTACTGCTTTGTGATAGCGGAAAAAGACAGTAAACTTTGCAACGCAGGACGTTTTAATATATGTAAAACAAGCTTGTTGAAAACGAAATTACCAGAACGAACAAAATGTTGCCATACGGCTTCGAAACCAGAGAAAACGACGTTATCTGCCCGTACTTCATGCGACTTTTCTTCGTCGCATCAGTTATGTTTAGGAAGGTGGTTGGTTAGTTGTGTCAGGTTTTCTGGGCAAAAGCGACCGTGACTATATTGCGCGAAACGAGGATTGTCATCTACTGTCAGGGCGCTCGGTAGTTGGATTGCTTCAAGGAACAGTGCAAAGAATGACAGGACATACAGAAAAGGATAGCGTTGACTCCACCGGTGGATTCCCTGCGGAAATGTATTTCTTAATGAGAGGAACGGTGTCTTTGTTGCTGCAGAGCTAGCAGGTGGTATATTGTGGGTGTCATATATACAGTCGCGTAGTGGCGGCAACTTAGGGAGCATTCAGGTGCTTTGTTTAACTGATAGCTGCGCGGCATGGCAACACGCACGCGTACGGCTTTGCTTTGCCGCAGGCGCAGAGCTTTTCCACGACCGGACGGCGGAAGCTAACCGAAAGCTTGGAAGAGGGGACTTTTGTATGGAAAACGACGGCTTCGACGACCCATTAACCGTTCAATCCCCCTGGCACCTATGCGAACCCCACCACCCTTTTTCCGCCGCCTGCGTCGTGAGGGCAGGCGCCCGCGTGGCGGAAGGAGTAAAAAGAATAAACAAACAGGGCAACCAGGGTCGCTTGTAGTTCTGCGGAAGGGTAATGTGAGCCACGTTCATTCCATAGATAGATTACCTGAAAGCTTCACTCAAACGGCGCTTTGCAAACCATCGGAAAACACTGCAAAGTTTGAAATTTGTGTTCAAAAAGCACGCCTGCAAGGGCGAATTTGAATCTGTTCAGCCTGCCTTCGATTTTTACCTCACAGATATGACAACAGCGCATATCGTTACGCTAAAAGGTGAATGGGAAATCTGGAAAACTAAATGGCAAGCCATGCAAGAGGAGGAACTTCCCCACTCTGTGACAGACGCTTTACCTGAATGCGACAAAGCCCTCTTGACGAACCTTCACACACTCAAGATATTGGCGACAATCCCAGTGAGTACAGGTGCTGCAGAACGCAGCTTCTCGACAATGAGAAGAGTAAAAACATATTTGAGGAACCGAACAGCTGAAGCGCTGCTTAATAGCCTGGCTCTCCACCGGATTCAAGTCAGTGTGGACGAAATTATCACTGTGTTTACAGAGAAACCATGACGCATGAAAATTGCAGCGTGAACCGCTCTTTTCGGCCAAGCTGCATGGTCGTTTTTCTTTTTTTCTTTCGCATTGACTGTTACTATATTGTAAAACCGCTCGCAATGTCATTCTTTAATCATCATCATCATCATCAGCCTGTTTAGGTCCACTGCAGGACGAAGGCCTCTCCCAACGATTTCCAATCCACCCTATCCTGAGCGAGTTGGTTCCACTTTTTGCCCGCAAACTTTTTAATTTCATCGCTCCATCTAACCTTTTGCCTGCCTCTGTTGCGTTTTCCCTCTCTTGGTATCCATTCCGTCGCTCTTACTGTCCACCTATTATCCTTCCTCCTCATGAAATGTCCTGCCCAGGTCCACTTCTTTCTTTTAATTGATAAGATAATATCGGCCACTCCTGTCTGTTCTCTGATCCCATTCCGCTCATTTTTTATCTCTTAGCGTTACACCTATCATTTTTCTTTAATATTGCTTCCTAAAACGAATGTTAGCGTTCTGCATCTTTTGTGTCATGAAAGCATCCGTGTTTTGGTTCTTTGTGGTTCAATAAAATTGTTTTCGCGAATATGTCTTTTTTTTTTTTTTTTAAGAATTGCTGCCATAAGGTGGCTCACGTTCTTCTCGCACGCCTGTAGTTGAGACAAAGTGTGAGAAATTGGGTAGAGAAAGTGTCCGACAAACATTTTTTTTACTTCCTGCACATCTGTAAGTGGGCGCCTAAATTTGCCTTTTTCTTTTTTTTTTCGCTCCTCTTTCCGTCACTGACTCTGTATGGCCCTTCTTCATCCAGATTACATGGTTAGAAAGTATTGTTTCTCGTGTGCACGCACTAGCTTTACTGCAGTGCCAAAAAACTTGCTTTCGATCTCGGATTAACTCGCCTCTCGGGCTGCATTCCACTCTGTTCTCTTTCTCGTCTAATAATTAAGCGTCTCCTATATTCCCGGGCAAGTTTTTATTAAAGCATTGTATAATAATGACCATGCTGTTATTGATGCTTCCCCCCCCCCCCCCCCCCCCAGTCAAAAAAAACAATTGATCCCAATTGGAATATTTCCAATTGGAACCAATTGGAAAATTTCCAATCGTAAATTAGTACACAATTGGACCAATTGGCCCAATTGGACCTACTGTAACATGACCAATTGGTTCTTTTAGGACTTGCCAATGGGTACCAATTGGCCCAATTGGACCTACTGTAACATGACCAACTGGTTTTCGTAGGACTGACCAATGGGTACCAATTGGTTGCAGTGACCAATTGGCAATAGTAACTGGCAACAAAACACAAAATTAAGGGATACACAAAAAAGTGAGTTTATTGGACACTGATATGTTTTTCAGCAGCCCTCGATCATGGCAGCTCCTTGGTTGCTCTGAAAGAAACAGTGAAGGAATAAAAGGCAAAATGAGTGTGCATGCACTATTATTTGTAGAGTATGGCAAAAGCTCTCCAATGACAAAAGTGCAGACAATTTTCTAACGTCTGGTTTCTGAATACTGAAAAGGTAATTGCAGACAATTTCTGTGGGCTCTTACACATGAGTAATGTAGGGCATAACCTGGAAACTGCATGCATGCAGGCAAAATAATTTCTCTGCAGATTTATTTCTGCAACCTGACGTCAACATTCACATGCTGACAAGCGGGCTTCTCGGAATAAACACAGACGCGCACACGCACGCTGAAAACTGGTGTTGAAACAGAAATGAACAAAAAAAATGTAGTTACCTCCAAGTAGTAGAGTCGTCCGAGGATCACCGCGGCGCGTAGTACAGAAAGAAGCGGCCGCTAACGTGCAGCTAGCAGTTGTAGGTAGTAACGGCTCACGTGCAAGCCTGTACCACAATACAGGTAAAAACAACACTTGCGCACCAATTCTTCTTTTAAATACTGCTGATTCACTGCACAAACACGCACACCACTTTGACACAACTCTGTCCGGCACTGCCACGGCCGCCATGTGCAGCGCCTTCTCCATGACACGTGCGTCACGTTTACGAATCTGTGGGGCCGCGGCTGTTCTTATTAAAATTTTTCCTGCATCTGTAATTCTTCTATTTACTCTTAATAAAATTTACGCCATTTTTAGAAAAATTCACAGTTTCATTGGTTTATGTAAGTTACTCTGCGCATAAAATAATGCATAAGAATGTATGTACGTGACTAACGCTAAGGCAACAGCGCTCTTGGTAAACAACAAACATGGCCGCTGCTAAAATGGTGGCTTTTGAAGCTCCTGTCACTATTTCAGTGCTATCTACTCTTGTGTTTTAAAAGCAAGTTCTTCGTATGCTTCATCATGATAAATGCCTGTTTGTTCGACGTCGATATAACGTTGCACGGGTGCCGATGCATTGCAAGAGGTGCGCGCACAGTATGGGAAAAAGCGCGGAGGACCCCGCATACGATCTGCCAAGAGTTGAATCAAAGTGCCGACAGAACACCGCTACCTACTTGTGTTTGAAATATTAAACCGTGCAGCAACACAGCGGTTGATTAGAGCATCAGAACTGAGAGTGAGGCGACTGTAGGTGTACATGTCTCGAAAAAAAAAAAAAAACATTGCGTGTCATATTTGCTCGTCCTCGTCATTGTAGCGCCGTTCATTGTTTAGTTTTTTTTTCCCTGCACTTCTTGAGATGCGCTATCAGCGTTGTTTCCTCACTCCAGTCAATAGCAGCTTAAATTTTCAGCTGTCAACGGATATTAATTTCGACTGGAAACGCAGCTGGAACGTGTTTTTTATTTTCATCTGGGAAGTTCAGCGATCGTCATCTATATAGGTTATGCTATTAGTAAAATGTTATAGTAAAATAACATCCACAAATATTTTATAAATATGTGCCCAACTGATTCCAATAGCCAAGGTCAATTGGACTCAATAGGTCTCACTCTGACTCAATGGTAACCAATTGGAACCAAAAACTTTCCAATTGGTTCCAATTAGGTCCACTTCATTCCAATTGGCGACTCCAATTGGTCTCACTGTGACTCAATCGTAACCAATTGGAACCAATAACTTTCCAATTGGTTCCAATTAGGTCCACTTCATTCCAGTTGGCAACTCCAATTGGTTTCTCCTAAGACCCAATCGTAACCAGTTGAAAGTAAGGAGTTTCCAATTGGTTCCTATTGGTTCCAATTGATTCCACTTGGAAAATCCAATTGGAGTCAATTGTTTTTTTTGACTGGGCCCTTATGTAATACCCTGAACAGGGCATTTAAGGGTGAATAAATGATGATGATGATGCTTTTGGGCCCACCCCGAAAAAAAAATCCTGGCTACGTGCCTGATTGCGGCAATCTCTTAGACCAAGCCCCGACCATGCTTAGGCTTAGCTGCGGCAGCAGGCTTGAGGGCCGGTACTGCGATAGCACGGAGGAATGCAGCACTGCAAGTAAATGATGTTACCGCCGCTTGCATACGACTACGCCGAGCAACATGCGGCAGTGTAATCGGAATGCAGGAGTTATGAATTGGCGTGCCGAACGTCTTCGAGACACCGCGGATCAAGTGAAGTGGGAAAGCCTCAGTGCGCCGTTCGCAGGAGTGCTGGGGTTCAAAGTTAAAGGTGCGTTTATTATGCGAGTGCATTCATTACGCGCCTACGGCATTTGTTTTTATGGATGTGAGAAGATTGATTACTAAGGACTTCTTTTTTCATGTCACGAAAAATGGGTGTGCATTAAAATCGATGTTTAACCCTTTTCTCTCTCTCTTTTTCTTTTTTGGGAAGCGGGTGCGCATTCCAGTCAAGGGCATGGTAGAATCGAGCAAATATAGTAAATGTTCAAGTAGAGGCATGCCACCAACAAATGTCGCTGGGTGAACCCAGAGGCCAAATCCATGTTCAGTGAACTGAACATTATCAAATGCAAACAAGCAGAGGAGCAGAATGACAACAGAGGCAATGAATGCTACCTTAACTGTTTGCGCCGGACTCCAGTGGCCAAGCATATGCTTTTCAAGCTAGGATATGCCTGCAAATGTATGTGTATTATGGAAAATATGAGCACTATAGAGGTCTATGTCATCTGCAGACGTGGAAGCTTTTCGGGATCCAGCAGTACATGAGCAGACGATCATCCGCTGAGTGCTTAGAAACCATGAGGAAGCTTTCCATACTAAATGACAGCACATGAACTGAAAGTGAACTTGATTGGTTTCAGCGGGTTTTGAGGGCTCGTATTGCGGGTTTCTCAGTTTTAACTTGACAGCGCTGCTGTGACGTCAGAAACACAGCATGGCTCACTTTCCAAGGCATGATTCGAGAACCCACTGGCCATATTCAAAAAGTTATTTAGGAAAACTTAATAGCTTGCAATCGTGTAGTTTGCAATCGTGTAAATAATGTACCCAAGAGGGCACTTGTAGAAAATCTTTGTTGGAATCTGTTGACATTGGAAGATCGCTGGAGTCGCCCTTTAAGGTTGCTGAGAATAATTAGCGATGGTGTTTGTGGAGGCAAGATTTTTTGATTTTGTGGTTGGTATTACAAGTGGGACCACATACGCTTTTTTTCTTCTCTCATGTAGACCAAGCGGGTGGAGCGTTGCCTGGAGCGGCTGTTGCGAGCGCTTGAGAAGGACCGCAGCCACACGCTGCACTCGTACCGGCAGCATGGAGGGGATGCCGAGGAAGTGCGCGCCCACCTAACTTCACTGGACCGCCTGGCCAACCAGAGCCTGGACATGCTTCCCCAGTCACTCAGGAGCCGCCTTGGCCAGCTGTGGAGCACACTGCGGGGGGCCACCAGCAGCGAGCCGCTGCTGCCACCTCCACCACCACCCCCGACCACAGCCGGTACGACACTGCTCTGGCCCTCAAGCTATTCTTGTCACTCTAAAGACTTATAGCAAGTGCCGTCCATCCCAAGCGCATTACACAAAGTCACACGTAACATAAATGTACCTTAGTTTTATATTTGATGTTCATTGTAGGCATGTGTTGTGGTTCTACACAGACAGTGGTGAAGTGGTATCCTAGGTAGGGTCTGCTTACAAGTTTCATTAGAGCAGAGGTTGTTTCTGGTTCATGTTTCTAGCCTGTGTGGTGCAAGGCATTTTCTGGGCAGCATCGTATGTGCAGCATACTGGTGCTGTGCATTTATGATGCATGTGCTTACCAGGCACAAAGGGAGTTGTGGACTGCACGGGGTTGAAAAGCGTGTTGTTCCAGAAGGCTCGATGCGCACATTTTGTTGAAGGAGCTGTGTGGCCCATTGCAGAGGACTCGGAGTCTGTGGAAGATGAGAGCATTTTGCCAGCCAGCAGCAGCACACCAGCCCCACCGGTTGCACCAATGGCTCCCGTTGCACCGACTGCTCGACCAGCACATGCCCAGAGCCAACTGCTGCAGCATGCCGAGCCTGCATACACACTTCGGCGGCCTTCGCATGCCGATGCCCTGGGCAGGCTCAAGTGGAGTGGCAGCGTCTATATCACACTTGCCTTCGCTGGAGTTGCACTACTCACTGCACTGCTCGTCGGGGCCGTACTGCTCAGACGCCAGCGCTCGCCTCATGCCCGTGGATTTGTACAGGTCAGTCTGGGATGCAAACTTTACTATCTGGACAATGGGTATACGAGGGCCTCTTCCACGTCTGGCTTTCTTGACTCCATTGTCTCCTCACTTGGTTGACCCACAGAAGTGAAGTTGAGCCTCTCGATCACCCTACCCCATACAAGCCAACACTTGTATAAACCCTTATGCCAGTATTGGTGAAGTGTTGTACTGGGGGATTTGTGCTCTGCTGTGCCTTATCAGTGCACACTAAAAGAACTGCAGGGGATAAAAATTTCTTGAGCCTCCCACTACAATATGCCTTATAATCATATTGTGGCTTTTGCACGTTGAACCCCATCAGTTGTTATTATTGGGTGGTTTGTGGCCATTCGTACTACATTTCCCTCTCATATTCTGATACGCTTCTTTATTTCATACAGCAAGCCTTCATTGACTGTGTACTTAAACATGTACAGTCAAACCTCGATAGGTTGAACACTGCGGGGATCACAAAATTTGATATAGACAGAGTTCAATATATAAAATCACTTGTAAAAGCATGTCAGACTCATGCAAGATCAATCGATCAACCACTAGCCACAAAGTAAATACACTAGTATGGAATGTCAAACAAGGTATTTATTGCATTAGTTGGAGGCATCAGTAGTGTGACCCGTTCCTAATTAGCAACTGTGGTGGTGACTGTGTTACTCACACAGACCTCGGATGGTTCAAAATAGCTAGCTATATGCATCTGCTACGACAACTGTCTTCGCTGACAGTGCCAAAAAAAGGAAGGTAAATTCCATCGCGAAAGCCTGAAAGATTCAGGATGGATACCCTTCCAAAAAATAAGCCTGAAATGCGCCAGAAAAACAAGCCTAAGCGAGGCGATGTTGAGGGGAAAGCTTGCCACCTCTCAACAGGGGGCACGTGTTCTGCGCCCACGGTGTTCACTATATCCATTTTACATCCGACCTCGTTCGAAATAAAATATTAAAAATGCATGTTATCTTCGAGGTGATGTGTGGAGAGTTCAATATAGGCAACACAGTAGACTCCCTTTCAGACGAACTCGAGGGGCCATGAGAATTTGTTTGTCTTATCAGAAGTTTGTCTTATTACAAGTGCCCTCCAAGAATGGATTGGCCACTTGCCCAGGTGGATCCAAAGATCTCACTTCAAATGGTTGATCATGTAGACTTGCAGTTGGGAAAAATTACAAATGAAACCAACTTTCTACCCATCTTGAAAACTGTCTTCAAGCGCTGGCAGGCAGCCATAAATAATGTGTCATCTAATGATTTTAAATATCCTCCAGTGCATACCTGCTGGTGGCAATGCTTCATTAGCACTTTCCTGTCCGCAGGCAAATAAGCAGTTTTCGGATGGTCCAGTAAACACTTTTTTTACTGCTACACCAAATGCTTGATAGTAGAATGTATAGTATCAATTTGTAGAAGGATTGTGCTTTCTAATGGTACTATTTGCAAGCAAACATTTATTAGCAATTCTTTGAAAAAAATTAATAAGAAATTGTATGGGAAGGAGAAAGCTTCTTAAAAACATTGATGCTGCTTTGCACTAACACAACCTAAAAAAATTTCAAAGTATACATTTTGAAGAAGAAAGCTGTATACAACATTCAAGGCTGTATACAGCATGCCTGCAAATATGAACTTTCCATCTGTACAAGTTCATTTTATACAAAGGAAAATGTTAGCCCTAGCGGCTAATCGTGCCACCAACTGCACATGGCTCTTACGAAGCGCCGCGCGGAGTGCAATGCCGAGGTCAACTGCCGAGGCCACGATGCAATCTCGCACGTCATGCTTCACTCACTCGATCGACTGAGAGGCTCAGCATAGATATGATGGAGAAATGCGATAATGAGCCACTGTGGTCAAATGATGCATCTATCCAGCCACGAACACTACCGGGCATCTGCGAGATTGCATCGGCAACATAGCGACCTTGGTGCGGCATTGGTCTATGCATCGTGCTTGTTGTGGTGTCATTACGGGCAGCACCTGCAGTAACATAGAAGCTATACAAACCCTATGCGCGATGAAGACCGGCGCGTGCTGCTCGTTCGTTTGATCGCTGTTTATCATTCGACAGTGTCGTCATTTTTCCGGTTACACGGTGCTGTGGGCGAACCACGCGTTAAACGGAAGTGAAAGGCTGTCGCAGCGGGTGCCGAGTCGCGTGGTACCAGCACCATATAGCTCTCTTTTACCGTTTCTTAAATAAAATTCCATCGCACAAATGTCTTTTAAAGGGCAACTCCGGCGATTTTTCAATGTCCATGGATCTCAATGAAATTTTCAATATATATTCTCCTCGGTACTCTAATAATATATGCCAAGCCAGGCGGTTGCGAGTTTAGTTTTCCTGGCAATTAATTTTAAAAATTTTTAGCGCATTCCCACGCGGGCCACCTTGTGTTTTTTACGTCATCACCTTCAACGCTGCCTGCTCTAGCTGCTGGGCCGTCAAAAGCAAAATGGCCGTACTTCAGGGTTCAGATCGTTACTGTCAACTCTAGAAAAGCTGGCATAATTCTATACAGCATCGGAGGACCTCAGCACTGTCATTTTTCTGGCACCAGCTCCATATTTCCGATGGCAGGAAGGCTGTGACGTCGTCGCATACGCTGCACAAAGCGTCTACCCGTTTAGATTTCGGTTTGAAACACGCCTTTCAGTCGGTTATTTAAAATTAAACATTGCCACTGACTGCAGTCTCTGCATATTGGTGAAGGACAGCTCCAAAAATGCTTTTAATGGAAGAGTGCAAAGATGGGAAGATAAAATTGAGCAGCTTAAAATTTATCACTAGATGGGAAAGTGTTTCCAGCCAACAGCTCCTATGAGTGCATTACATGCACGTTATTGCACTCATAGGAGCACACGTGCACAGAACATGACACCTTGGTGTCATGGTCTTGAAGTGAGCTTTTGTGCACAAGCCATAGCTGTCCAAGTTATATCCTTGATTTAGTAAACATGCGTTTGTTGTATGTGGTGCCTCCTGTGGTCCCACAGGTGATGAACCCGGCCGTAGCACGTGCCATCGTTATAGAGAAGCACCACATACTTTCTTGACTGAACCTACGCAGCAAACCTTGTGGAAAGCCATCTCTACAAGTTATCGACTGTGTCGTTTGCATGGTATATGGTAAACACAAGTGCGTTGGACCCTGTGCCAATTTGTTTTTTTACCTGCTCCAAAGGGTGACATAGTTGTTCCACCACTGCATAGGCTTCGTCTGCGACGGGATTCATTGGAACCTTCTTGTACAGAGAGCACTTTGCTTGCAAATGCAGAGCAGCACTCTCGTTACCTTTATGCTTTGTGTATACAACTCCTTAGAACATGGATTCCACGTGGCTGTTTTGCTGATTTAGCAGAACACGTTGTGGGGATAGTTGGTCTTGCATTCTTCTAATTTCAAACATAAGCAGCGCAAACGAAAAGACACTGAGACTGGACAGGACGAGCGCTGTTGAAGTTTGAAGCTTGTTTTGCTGACGTATTTGCTGCTCTGCATTGCAGGTGGGAGGAGGACCCACAGCCTCTCCTGAGGAGCGCCATCTGACGGCCATGCAAGTCAATGGCTACGAGAACCCCACCTACAAGTACTTTGAAGCCAACTGAATACAGCACACCATGCCCCTCTCTCTTTCTGTACATAGGCTCCGTTGCGGCCGCTTAGGCGTCTTAAAAGTCCGAGGGCAAGGCTGGCGCTAAAGAGACACGGCCCGGGAGAGGAGCAGATGACAGTGCGAGTAGGTAGACTGGCCCTAGGTGGTCGTTTTACCATTCACAAGAGGTGCAGGACTTATGTGAACAACGCAATGCCCAGCTTGAGACACCTCTTCCTATGAATTGTGGAGCAGTGGAGTGGAAACTGCACATGGCATCTAGCAAACTTTTAGCAATGTGTTGGCAGCTCGTGCGTGTGTGTGCAAATGAATGTTTTGTCCGCAGTCTCCTCTTCACTGCGGCACCGAGGTGTTCTCATTAGGATGAAGACCTGGTAGCTGCTGCCACAGCAAGGATTTACTTTTTAAGAGTTGCAGCTGGAAAAGAGGGTCACAAAAACAGCATGTTAAACAAGCTATTTGTGAAGCGTGCATGTCTACTTAAGAAGAATTTCCTTCCTTCACTTTGTGAAGGAAGCGAAATCAATTAATCTGACAGGGGTAATAGGTGCTGTCAAGGCAGCCTAGTTAGCTGTTGCTATCAGAGGATAGGTTGTGCATGTTGTGTACTTCTGTCGTGATGAAGCACACATTGTTTTAATTGGTAATCCGAGTGGCCAGAGCGGCAGCAAAAGGGGATTCTCGGGTAGGCGGCGTGCCACTTGCATTCTCCGCTCTTCTTCCGGTTGGAGTTTCTGTAGCGCCAGTTCCGTTCTTTTCTTTACTTTTTTCTCAAACCTTAAGGTGTCGCACCACCAACGAGCCGAGCTTTCCAGCAGCTAAGGCCTAGGCGTCTTTTTGTACAGGTTGTCCAGCGTTAGTGCCTCTCTGCATGCCCCCCTTCTCCCCTGACCGGAAGTGCGTGTGTGCGTGCATGTGTTTGGTTGGAGGCCAGCAGCATCGTAGGGCTTGTTGCAAGGGCAGTTTGTGTGGTCATTTTGTCTCAGTGAACATATCATACGTCGAGTGTTGCCACCCTGTGTCTCCGTATGTTCGTCTCTGCACACGGCCCTGCCACCTCTCTCCGCTTCGGCTTCGTGCAAGTGTTCTACCCCTTATTTTGCAACACAAGGTCACACAAGTGTAACCCACTCTGTGTAGTGTATTTGAACCAACAGGCTGACAATAAAATTTTGCGGCTCGATCAACTGCTTGCCTTGTCTGCCTTTTGGTAAAGGACAAAGAGAAGTCACCTATTTAAAGAGGAAAATCAATATTCTTATGAGTAGACAAGGGAGTCTTCCTGTGGCTCACTTCAAGGAACGGAAAGCTGAGCAAGTTGGTAAGGATTTATAACATAAGAAAGGCACATAAAACACAGACACGGGAGAAGAAGAATGGACTGCACACATGCTGAAGAAGTGCACTGAGGCACATAAGAAAGAAGGCACACAACATAACTGCACATTCTCAGGAACGGTAGTGCCATCTGAGCACCACACAGAGAAGGGATAAAGTGTCTTAACAGTTGTCTTTTGCATTAACTGCCACTTGTACCCGTTTGACAGGTGGCGCTACCATTCCTGAGCATGTGCAGTTATGTATCATCTTTCTTTTTCACCTAGGTGCACTTCTTCAGTTGATATTTTCTGTTCATGTTTTCCACTCTTCTTTCCTTTTGTCTGTGTTCTGCATGCATTTTCTTTACATTTTGACTTCAAAGACTCATTTACAGTCAGACCTCGTTAAAATAAAAAATGCATTGGGCACAAAGATACCTTCATGATAGTCAGTATTGCTTGTTAATAACATTCATATAGGCAATGAGCAGCAGTATTCTCAAATGGTTGCTGTTTAGGATACAATTAATTTCGTCGGATTTGGCATTGCAGCATTGAAATAGTGTGCACACTGTAGACAGCATCTGTCTCTCTTTTAAAGGACCTGTTGGACCTATACTTTGACAAATCTGATGTAGGACCACACAGAGATAATCATATCCTCGTAAATTAACAATAGAGAACACAAACTTAGTAGGGCACCTGCAGACATTAGAAGTAGTTTGAAGGAAAATGTTTCACTTCGACTAATGCAAATCTGCAGGGATGAGTTATGTTTTCACAAAAGCTTTCGATGTTTCATTTTATTTAGGTATATGCAGGTTGCCCTTCATACTTGGTTTAAAGAAGTGACATTTTAGCCTCTACAAATATGCTTCAAGGTTATGTAAACATTTTCTGATTGGATATTGTGGAACACTTTTTGTCTTTCAAGGGCCGTAGTGTAACCATGAGTGGGACAGGAAGGCAGCGCTTCTCTAAGCTTCCAAGACAAGGCAGCATTACATATACCCATGCAGTAGCATAGAATCTAGGGTTGCTATGGTCAAAAACATGGGCTTAATTTCAGGACACAGCCAGCCTACTGGGGCTGACATGAAACGTGCAGTGTACTTGAATTTATGTGCACTTTAATGGTAGTTGAAATTAATATGCTGTCCCCTCGTGCAGTATGCCTTGTAATCATGTGATTTTGGCGCATAACACCCAAGCATGTAAGTTTTTTACCTATATCTACACCTTTTGGAATTAAACTTATAATTAGTGCATGTTGTATGACCACAATTTCAAAAGGTCTCTTCAGAGATGGTCTGTTTGCCCTGCCAAAGCTTATAAAGTGCTTGTAGTTCTCCTGACCTTTTACATTTTCAGGCTAGACAGAATAAACTTGTAACTGCTGTTGTGCTTATCACAGTAATGTGCTTGCCTGTCAATATTTGAGCTATAGTTACTGGTACACTCTCAAATGTGAGGAACATAAGCAGATTCTGTCTGTCGTATTCGAATGGATTGCAGCACCTGTTCTGAAATGTGTAGCTGTTTTACATGCCCTTGTACACTGCCAATTTAGCCATGTGCCAACACTTGACATAGTGCAGCTTCTGTTAAAGTGCTTGCGTGTTGTGGGGTGTACATGGTGTCTCCCACAATCGAGGAACAAAGGACGCAGTTCACCGTAGTGCAAACCAACAAAAAAGGGCATTTATTTGCACCTTCTACTCATAGTAAGCACGCTAGCCAAATTATATAAAGAGGCATGCTAATGTACCATACCACGTGGAATCGATGATGTTCGACTCACCGCAGCAGGATGCCGAGCGAGTAGTGTTCACCCATGCCAGAAAGCTACGCCTATGTTGCTTGCGAGACTTATCTCGCGAACAAAGGTGCAATTGGAGAACGGGAAAGGTGTCCGTGGGATTGTCCCAGTGGAGCCCATCGCCACCGCGCATGCCAGCATCGACCGCATGCGACGACATCCCGAAGCCAAGAGAGCGAGGCTCGTTCCCCATCTGCGGGCCCGCGAATCCTCACCGCCAGGTAGCGCTACCGCGGGAATACGTGTGCCATCCCCAATGAAGCGATGCGCATGACGATGACGTCACGGCTTGTGTCCTGCGGGAAAGCCACCTCAGAGGAGCTTTGAGAAAATGCGAGTGCCACGTGATAAAACTCATCAGGGGATGTCAACATTCCCACAGTGTTTACAATAATTACAGCACCTGCAAGCATTGCTCAGAGAGTAAATATTTTGGCCGCCATGGTGAAGCTCAGTCCTCATGTTTTTGTCACTTACATTTTGAAAACGTGAAGCACTAAGGACTTGGGAAAGAAAGTGCAGCACATTCCTAAGTCTTTGTGTGTTCAGTACTGAAGCTTTTCAAACATTAATAACCGCCAACTCATCCAAGTTTTCCTTCCTGTACACAATGTGTGTATTTGGTTAAAGCTCCAAGGGCAGTGTTAGAATGTTTTATCTGGCGCAAGCAGCTGTACTCTATGCAGGGGAAGATAGGTAACGTTGTTACAGCCACGTCCCTTTTATCATCGTTAAGAGGGGACGTGGCAATGGGAATGCTCAATTTGGTCAAAATTTTCCATTTTTCAATTTATTTTTTTTTTCATGATCCTAGACCTTCTTTTACCTTGTGGTGGAATATTATAATGTACTATGTGGTAGTAGTAGAGAAAATGCCACTTTATCTATGTGTTGTCATCCAAAACTGCAAGAAAATCGGGCTTCCGAAGGTGCCGCCATCTTGGCATCGTAAAAGGGAGAGATCGAACCTGAGGATAGCCACACCACCATGTTTCTCCAACAAAAAAATAAAACCAGCAAAAGCGAGTAGGAGGTTAGCCACGCAAAGTTAATATTTAACTGTTTTCATGAAATAAAACTTTGAGCTCTGTTTCCTCAGCCTCATTTTTTCGAGCAGTTGCTGTCAGTCATCCCTTTGCCATTTCATAATTAATGAAGCTAAATTCAATGTTTTTTTCACTTAGATCCTGAAACATTGGTGAGCGCCATAAAGCTCTTCATTGTTACCTGCGCATTACATGAACATTTATAATTGTATTTTTTAAACGTTAATAAGAAAATATGTCGAGGACATTTAAAAAATTTTTTCTGTACCCGTTCGGACAAAAAAAAAAAATGAACAGCTTTACAGCACACTGCGGGCCTTAGTGTATATGCTCAAGTAAAAATGGTAGTGAAATTATGTCCAAATGGTCGATTTATTAGGGGGTGACTGTAAGGGTCTATAAAGTGATGTAACTCAATAACTAACAGCTAGCTTAAAACCAATTTCATTTAAGATATCACCATAACAAACTACATCAGTATGCCAAATTTTATCACTTTATGCCCATAACTAACAAAGCTAGTTTTCATTGCCACGTCCCCCCCTTAACTGTATATGGAACTCCTTTTGGTAAGCTTGTGTGTGGACAAAAGACAGCTGTTTGTGCCCTGCACTTTGGACGCGGTGGTTCGGCCCGACCAAGGAAGTTTTAAAAAATAGCTGGAGCAGAAATTCAATACTAAACGTGAAGCCAGTGCCACCATCTTACCATAGGAATCAAGTAACAACACGCAGTAGCAAAAAATTAGAGGCGTTTTACTCATGTTTCTGACATATTTAACGAGGCCAGTTTGGATAGATACCAATGTGCTTGTTTGTGCTAGTGGTCTTTGGGTGAAACTTGACCATCACAAAGATTTGTATGCAAGGTTACAGCATTGGCACTCCATCAATGGTAGTATTTTAATCCAGAACAACACATTTATACATAACAATTATCCTAGAATTTAAATTAGCAGATCAGAAAGCTTGAACTGTGGCAGGTTTCTGGCTATTTCTGGCAATATTTGAGGGCTCGACCATAGGCAATCGCTGGCTTCACTTGATCCAGCAAGGTTCAACAGGTGTTGTCACTACAACAATTCTTTTTAAACCTCCTTTGGTCCGACCATGTCATCCTTGACACCAGCGCTTGTCAGATAACATGGAAATAGTTCCTTACTGTTTACTATTTGTAGTACATATGAAGATGCATTTGCTTACACATGAACAAAATTATTGCAAAGTGGCCGAGCAATCGCTGTGTGCTGTTTGATTCCCAGCAAAGAGTACTTTATACTGGAGTTCAATATGCTGTTGAGACAAGTAACTTGAGCTCAAGTCCATCACTTCAGTAGAACAGCGATGAGTTGCACTGCTATCATAATTCATTTGGTGTCACTGGTGCCAGTGAGGCAGGTAATGGTTTGTTCATGCTGCATGTGGTTTTCACCTTCTAGACTTTGCCGACAGTCAGCTATCAAGTCCCGTTGGTTTACTTTGTTGTGCTCGTTTTATGGATGGTATTTGCGATGGACAATCATAAGCACGGGCACTCATTGTGCTGCTGAGGTGGATGGACTTTGCACACTCATCCCACACCTTCACGTCTCGGACACAGTTCTTGCAGTTAAAGTCCTGCCTTTGGAATTGCTTCATTACTTTGATAGCTCCAGTGACATGCCTTTTGTACTCCTCATCAGTAGCAAAACAAGTAAGACATATGAAACTCAAACTTGAGAATGTTGACGTCAACTCTGCAAATGATAACAAATTTAAAATGTATGTCTTAGTGCTGGTTTTTAATTTATGAACATTTAATATATATAGGGACCTCACTACAGTTGGTAAAGTGCGAAACTTTCTGCATGTCATCAAGCAGCTTTTTGTGACTGCATAGACTTTCCTTTTTTTTATGTATATAGCTGAAAGGTATCAGTCACATTGCTATGTTTCATATTTCATACGTCCTGCCTCCATGGCCTCTCATCACAGACAGTGCAACTTTATAATTAAGTTTAGAGATTGCATGATGTTGCAACTTATGACTTGCTTCAAACTACTGCATTCAACATCAGTTGTTGTACGTACCATACCATTACCATAGCAAGCCAGAAGTACCCTGTGGCATTATTGCAAATGAACCACAGACTGCCAGTGATAGATGGATGGATACTATATGTGAGCGTCTTGTGGCTCCAGTGACACCCGAACATGTAATCTTGCAGTGCCCTGCATTTTTCATGCTGCATGCATTTCTAATCAAGGAATATGGATTGATTGGACTGTGGAAGTAGTGGTCAACATGACCATGCCTGTCGAGCCCTCTTAAGCTCTGTAAACATTACAGCTTTGGCCTCCCACTGAAAGCGATTTTCTGCATTTTTACATTTGTCTGTGTTTATTTATTCTCTTCCCACTCGGTGGTAGTTACCAGCTTGCTCCTTCTTTTCTTCATGTCCTTGTCCTTGTGTGTTTTATGTCCCCATATGTAATAATAATAATGTGTTATGGGGGGACGGGGGATGACCTGTGCACTGTCAAGCTCAATCTCCTGTGCTATCAGTCCATGCATGGGTTCTCAAGCAACTTGGTCCCAAGGAACCCTGCCTATACTCCAAAAGATTTTAAACCGCCCTCCCCCACCCCCCTTCAGGCCATTCGCACCGACATACGTTTTCCATTCATCTGTGCCACATTTATGCAGAGGTTAAGTACAGAAAAAAAAAGTCAAGAGCATAAAAAAATTATGCAGCAGTTGCATTATGCAGCAGTGCTCGCTTCTTTCACTCAAACAAGTCAGTGCATGGCTCAGTCTCATAGCAGCTGTTTAAAGGCGTCCACATATAGTAATAGTTCGCTTGGTTTGAAGCAAACCAAACTAGCTATTCGTGTGCCCAAGCAGCTGTCCTCACTGTTCGAATAATTTCCAAGTGAATAGCTTGAAGATGTGTCGAGTGTTTGAAGAATGAAGTGTAACAGATAGTTTGAAGAATTGAAGAATGAAGTGTAACAGATTAAAGGGATGCTCAAGTGAAGCACCAAATGATGCAGTTTGGACTGACAGGTTATATTGTTTGAGAACTCCATAGTTGTTGATTTAGCCATCTTAAAACAAGAAGGAACCGGAAAACTAGACTGGCACGTGTGAATCTCTCTTTTATGGTCAACGCACTGCCCGAGCAATCAAATACGCTACGTTTTAGGATGCCATACGTAGCCGATATAATCCGATATCAAAAACATGCATGCAGTCGGGATGCATATAATATTCGCATTTCACAACAAAATAGCTTCAAAGCAGCGCGAACGTTTTTCGTTAAGGCGGTTTCTCCGCACAACGCCCCCATTGGGCAGCGAAGCCACATTTTCAGGCGAATAGGATACGGAAAATTTTGTAAATAGAATATATTCCGCTAGGTACTACCTAATTAAATTAAAACATGTTCCGTTGTTTCCCTAGATTTCCACAGCAAGTGCATTTATCTTCGTTTTTGCTCAATCTCGCTATAAAACGCGTTTTAATTAAGGCATCCCGACCGAGCTCTCTGAATTCACACAGTGCACCGGGTTATCATTTAAATGGTTTGCTCGTTACCTTCTACGTGGTAGCTCGAAGCTGGCTTTTTTTTTTTCACTCCGCTTCTCTGACTTAATTTGTGAGTCAACGTTCTCCCTGTACGAATATATCTTTTGTTAGATACAAATCCTGTTGACCATGCATATGCAACGCGTCCTCATTCGTTTTTCCCGTGAGCGGCCTGTGCGAGGCGCCGAGTACATTGATGGTCCAGACCTATTTCACTGCTGATTTCATGCACACTAAAGACCCTTTAATGCACACCACCGAGTTTCCTAGAGCCATCTTTAGAAAATTCGAAAATGCGCTTCCCTGCACTGCGCCTTTGGGCGGTGCCTGTCCTGCAGTACTGTTGCTGCACATGCTCGGGCTTGTGCTTTGTGCAGGCCTATCTTGCATCGGCTGAGTCTATCGCCTGATCACTGCTGTGACTGAATACAATCGATTGGAATTTTGTTAACGCTAGATCCATGCATGCATTGATCTAGCGATGCATGGGCCTTCAACACCGACGCCTGCAGTGACGGCACCCCACGAAAAGTGAACTCAAATAGCTTAACCCAACTTGTACTAATAATACCTGATTGTACTTAGAAAATTGATTAACAGTATAATTAACGGAGAGGTATTCCGTTTTTCTAAGGCTTGACCACTCACTTTTCTTTTTACCGTCAATCTGATAGCGCCCTCTCTGAGTTGCCTAAGTGGCGCAGTTGTGTGCCAGGCCTGATCTCGCTCGGTGGTGACAGCGGGGTGATGTCCGCCTCTGGTGGGAATGAGACGGCTTTGCTTGGGAGTTTCGCCCGAAAGCAGGTGAAGTACGGCAGCACCTGCAAATATGTCTCGCGTAGCAGCAAGACAATTAAGCACGTCGTGCAGCCGGGCGACACGCTACAGGGCATTGCGCTGCGCTACGGAGTCACGGTGAGCAGACTGCGTCAGTCAGTCGCTATTTTAACCGAGGCGGTCGACGACCCAGAGCGCCTCCGCAAAAACGAAACTGCCGCTTTTTCGTCAGCATTTGCTCTTTTAAACTTCTCGCACCCCCCAAAATGATTGGCCAGTACTGTGAAAAACGAGTGGTGAACTGTGTATGAATGGTGCTTGAGGCGAACACACGTACGCGCCGTTGAGCGCGGTGTCACAGTTGAAGGTGGCGCATTCTTCGTAGGGAGAATGCAGTAAATCTAAGCAGCAACTAGCATTGCATCTTTGCGAAAAACACACAATCGAGGCCGAGTTATATGTAGGTCGAGGAAGAGACGCGGCGCCTTAAGCCGGGTTGGCCCGCTGGGACGGGCATAGTTATCACGGAAGAAGCGCGTACGTAGGAGCGAAACTGGATGTGTGTCGGGTTCTCGTTTCCATCTGCGCGTCTAGGTGGCTTATCAAAAGGTAGCGAAGCTCGTATCTGAGCGCACTGCAACCCGTTTGTACTATTTGGAGCTTATGTGCTGCTCGAGAAGTTGGGAGTTTCGTTTGTATGTCGCGAGTCCAGGGCGTGCTCTGGCCGCCGCCTATCCCGCACAATGAGAAAGAGAAAAAAAGCGGCAACAGAGAATAGACGTCTGTGAGACACCGCATATTTCTCTTCACTTGAGCCTGTTAAAATGTGTAATGTTTATGTGGGGAGCAGTAGCGCACCCAGGATCTCTGCCAGGGGGGGGGGGGTTCAATTTTTCACGATGGGCCGGGATTGCGATTACACAGTTGTTGCGTGTAAAAAAAAAGTAAATAAAATTCCAAGTAATAGTAACATCAATAATGATGATTATTTTTATTAATTTTTCGGCGTTTTGCAGAGACATTAGCTCCACATTCTTCTAGGACATAGGAGCAGTTACGGAGTGAGATGGGGGTTAGGTCGGCCTCAGGGGGTGGGGGGGGGGGGTTACAACACCCGAAACCCCCCCCGTCGGTGCGCCACTGGTGGGGAGCAATATGACAAAGGGGGACAGTATAATTTCACAGGTGGTTTTGCTTGACACAGTAAAACGACTCGCAATAATTTTTAAAGCAGTTGTTTCCTCGATTTTCTGTTGTAAGAGTAGCACGACCTTTCTCAACAAGCTCACAAATCAGGCTCCTTGTAATATATACAAATCATATGGTACCCGTTTTGAAAATTTGCACGAGTTTTGTAGGGTAGTCCTATACCTCAGAATCGTCTGCTTTCGGGCTAATTGGTACATTGCCAAGGTATAAGAGATTGGCACAAAAACTCGGACCAGGTCAGGGAAAAAAAGAAAAAAGTGCACTTGTCCGCGTCTTATGTTACTTGTGGTGGTCCCATGCCTGTTGTTGATGGGCTGTTGAAAATTCAGCGGAACCTTTTTACTCCCTCAAGAGGATCTTGCATTTTCACTTTTGCTGTGCTGGTAGCGCAAGTGGTGACGAATGCTGGTAATGTTTTAGCTGTAAAGCTGCGCAGCAGCTGACATATCTTACGTGGCGTCATAAATGACCTTCAGGAGGGTGCCCATCTTCCAGTGCAACCCAGATAAGGACTGCAGACAGGATCGCGTTTCATCCCTGTCACCATATCATGTTGACTCGGCTACACCCAGTTTCTGTTTTCTGGCTTCAGCTTTTCTGGTTTCAGCATTTCTGGTTTCAGCTTTTTATAAGTACTTTAGTGTGTGCATTGTAGATATGCTACATCTCCAGGCCTTAATGACCTCATTAAGTTGTTTCTAACAAATAAAGAATGAGCCCATGACCCCTTCCCTTTCGTTATCTTCAAGCCTTGCATTTTTCATAGGTGGATTTGTTACCATTCACTTGAAAGCCAGTACAAGGCAATTTTTTGGTGCCATCTAAGTGGAGGCCAAATGTTCATTAGTGCATTGAATGCGCGTTGTCGAAGTAGACATGCACAAGATGTTAATATTTGAGGTTTTCTTTTACCAAAGTCGGCATATGATTATGAAGCATAGAGGTACAGTTTGGGTTAATTTTGACCACCTGGGCTTCATTACTACGCACCTATATTTCTTTAAACAGGTGTTCTTGCACTTTGATTTTGCCAAGGATGAGATTTCCATGATACTTGTAGGTAATGTGCATCAGTGCTTTGAAAGCTGAGAAATCCCCACATTATATGTATAAAAAAATACACAAGGTACCTACCACAGAATTTGTGTATACGTTGCTGCTACATGCTTTGCTTTATGACCTTAGTGAAGCAAAACTGTGAATCAAAAGCATCTCCTGTTTGCAATTAAATGGTGGTACTGTCCATGTATTTTTTTAACTCCTCAAGACATAGCTGCATATTTAAGAGTCCTTTGTACTTTTTCCCACTTTCAGTGGTCTTTCTTTTATTGCTGTTTTTGTTCTGCTTGTACTAAAACTTCAGCTGAAGCTCTACTACTCACTGCAGAAACAAGTTCAGTTTCACTAAGTGAATGTGATAGGAAAGAAAGGCACATTCGTGTGAAAAAAAATTACACCATCTCCCGCTAAAGGGGACCATGAGGCGATGCGAAGCAGCACAGGGGGTGCACACTGCGTTTGCATTGGTTTGACGCTAGCAGACACTGCCTGTGTCAGTGTTGTCTCTCGCGGGTGAGGGCGCATTCTCGTTCCTTGCGAGCTGGTAAAGCGTTCATCGAAGAAAGAGTGTTTCCATAGTCAGCGCGCACCGTTTGGAGAGTAGGTATGTGGAGAGGGTCACATGGAGAGGGGGAGTGGAGAGGAGGTGTGTGGAGAGGGTTTGCGCACGAGCAGTAAAGGTGGTCACGACAGACACCACCACCACCGGATTGAACTCCGCCATAACATGCTTCGCATCCAAAACTTAGCCTGATTACAGGTGTGAAAATCGTTTTCCATGCTGTGTAATGTCCTGTGGTGGTACCTATTTATGCCTTCCTACTTGGTTTTTCCCAGTGCGTCTCATTGTTTGGTTGCTTTATTTCTCTGGCAGCAGTGGGAATATGCAGTCATTATTCCATGTTATGCTTTAGTACTTCCTGATTTTGCACCTTGCCTGGTGACCTAAGTGCTAGCTGATGCAAGTTTATGTAAGTGGTGGTTTGCTTCAGTATGTGTATTAAGCACTGGTGTTGTTGTAAGTGCGAGTGATTGCAATGATGGATGGATTTTACAGACAGAAGAGCTGAAGCGCGCAAACCGCCTCTGGACAAGTGACAGCTTATTTTTGCGGACGTGGTTGGCAGTGCCCGTGGTAGAGGCAGGGCCACCAGTGGGTGGTACATCAGCCTCTGGTGGTGAAGACACCAATGGTGGAGATGGTGCAGGCTCTGAGGACATGCCTCTGCAGTCTGACGAGAGCATTGCCGACTTCCTGGGCCGCATTGACAATTCTATCGCCAAGTCTCGCAGCCAGCTGCGACAACTTTCTCACACAAGGTAAGACAGCTCCTCTGTAAAGATTGTAGTCGGCAGCAGCATTAACGTAAGAGCGATGCTGCTCATGCAGAGTCAATAACTGAATAAGGACCGGATAGATGGGTGATATAGAAACATCGGCAAGAAACAGAAGATTGAAGAAATTGGTTGGAAACATAACTGCACATTGAGAGAGGCACATACAGTACAGCCATCGTTGTCATGATCCATATTTGAAAATTTATTTACACAATGTTCATTCCAAATTGCATTGCATGTGTATAATAAAGTTCCACTAGTAATCGGGGCTGACGTGGCCTCAGTAGGGTTGGTTCAGGGCCATGCTTTGGTTACTGTTGTGCTCATTGGCCATTGTTGTGCTGTAAAGCATGCAGTATACAGCATACATCTGGGAAGTTTTTTCTCGGAAAAATTCAGTTCATTAGTTCCCCATCACATGTGCTGACATGTGATGGGGAACTAATGAATTGAACTACAGCGTTTAACATTAACCTTCGGCATTGCCATTGCATGGCTCATGGTTTGTTACTCTTTAGTCAGCAGAAGGAGGGTTTTGCTGGTTTTTACTGTATTTCTGTGCATGTTTCTATGCCGTATGCAACATTATTTTTTTCTTGGACAAGATTTTCACACACACGTACACACATGCACACAACGCATATGCACTCAAACCTTGCTGCAACGAAGTCAAAACAAGACACAGCATTACTTAGTTATATCCATTTTTTAATGGTAACCATTATTGCCCTAACTGCAATATTTACCATTTGGGTGCGAAAATTTTAACACGCAAATAGGAAGACAGCGCCGTGGCCCGCGGTAAGATGAGAGATCGCCATGTTGCGATCTCGGAGGCCATACTTTCATATCTAGTTGCTGCGAGAAAAAAAAAATTAAACAGGAAAACAAAAAACGGGGACAGCAAGTGAGGACCGCATGCAATAGGATAGGATCGAGGAAGGCATATCAGTCTGCGCTGCTGCTTCTGGTGGCTACGCATAGCAATGTGCGGCAGTTTCGTTGGGCCGTGGGATTTTGTTTATTCGCAGTGGCTGCTGTACATCGCCAGAGGCAATTTATTTGGCAAGAACGCAAGCTGACTTTTGGTTTCGGAAATGATTTTAGTTCGTTATATTCGTTAAAATGTCACTTCTACTTCATTGAAACAAGGATTCAGATGCATGTATGCCTGTGGGGATTTGAAAGGCAGTTTTATTTACTTTGTTATATCCATTGTTTCATTATAACCAATTATGTTATAATGAGGTTCGAGTGTATACACACACATACATATGCGTTGTAATAGTCAAGCACCTGTTGTCTTCACAGATAAACTTTGTCAAGGCAGAAATCTTCCCACTGCTAAAGTTGCATTAAAATTACTAATAACCAAAAGCTTAAAATAATTTTCATTTGCCAACTTGAGGGCAGCTCCTTATATATGGGAGACCTTGGCCATCACTATACAGGGTGTCTCAGATGTGTCCAGGGTTATTATAAATACACAAAAGCATATATCTGTGCACATTTAAGTGCTTGTTTAAGTTCATGGTGGCATGCACTATTAACTCTGTAGGAGCAACAACTCGAACATTAATTGACGAAATTAGACTAATGAACTTTTAAACTAGAATGTCTATGTGTCCAAACATTGAAGAACGGATGTTATTTATACTGTGAATCCATATCCATCGTAATGTATGTAAAAGTGCAATGCTGCTAATTTCTACAGATTTGTGAAATCTGGCTAGTTTAGCAGAGGAAACCGAAACTGAATAGTCAATGAACATAGTTGCTGCTATGTGCTATAGAGCCCTGTGTGGCATAGTGTATCCCCTCACATTGCCGAGTAGCTATGAGCATGGCCAACTGTCCAGCGGCTACTCCAGCAAGTGTAAAGGCAAGCGCTGTCAAGCGCAGCAATGAAACGATAAAGATTGCCATTTGATAATGACGCTTGCTGATTGTCGCTTGGCTTTGGGAGGGGAACAACTATGTGACACAGGTAGTGGCAGTAGACCCATTTCATAAACTGTAAAGCTAGCCGCGTTAGCAATCCAGCAAACAGCGTGTGCAAGCACTGTTTGCTTACGATAGGGCATGTAAAATGTCGACGTGGCCCTTCTGATATAAACATTCGCAAAAAAATGGGCTGCAGCATGTGCAACTTGAATTTTGACAGCATTTAAATAAAGACAGCTGTCGCCATTAGTAGGGCAAATGTGCAGTGCAGAGAAGCGCACTTGCGAATTATGAAAAGGATCTATTGTGCTCTTTGACTGCTGTTTCGGTTGCCTGAGCGAAATTAGTTGGATTTCATCAATCTGTAGAAATCATCAGCATTGCTCCTTTTCGAATT
The DNA here is from genome assembly GCA_013339685.2 of Hyalomma asiaticum. Lineage (NCBI taxonomy): Eukaryota > Metazoa > Arthropoda > Arachnida > Ixodida > Ixodidae > Hyalomma > Hyalomma asiaticum. Next base: position 8,202,574 of record CM023485.1, on the reverse strand, counting down.
TTACAACATATAATAGATTCCTTGTATAAACAACTTCCATTCTTCAGTTAGGTATGGGCACCTAGCTGTGCTTAGTTTAGTTTAATTAGTTTAAATTAGTTGAATTTTATTTTCATTGCTACATATTTTACAGTGCATGCCACCACAAACGAAGCACTTTCATAAAAAGTGCATGAATATCTGCGTTCCTCTATTTATAATATCTTTGGACACATATTCTGAAACACCTGGTATATGGCATATGCATCTTTTAGAAATCTCTGAAGCTGTACATTGAGATATTTATCATCAAATTTCAAGGCCCCGAGCTCTCCAAGATCACAGGAAAGGTGGAAGCACTGTTATGCCAGGACAGAACTTCCTGTAGCAAAGAAATGATGAATTTTGAATGAAGGTGCAGTGGTAATATATTTCTGCCTGAACATAGAGTTTGTGTGTGAAGACTGGTGCCTTACAGTCATAGACATCTTATAAGAATCTGTAGTGTTAAAGAAAGAACATTAGGTAGTCCTTGCTTTGTCAGTCGTGTTGCTGAATTTAGGATGTGTGTGTCCCTCTTCATTTCTGAGCTCATGTTTTTATTGTGTACAATAGTGAGGTTACAAATGGGGATTGTACCAGCGTACAGAGGGAGGTCCCACAGTCAATGGACTGTACAGGGGCACCCCATTTTTAGAAGGAGATAGTCTATGTAAGTACAAAGCAGCTGGATGCAAATTCGCGAGACACCATATTAATTTAGTCACTAGCTAACATTGCCAAATACTTTAACAGTACAAAAGAATTGTTTAGCGGTGATGACGAAATGTTTATGTCAAGTGAAAAAGCTTATGGAGGTTTAATTTAGATATGTAAAATCAGAAGGCATCTACAATGGGCTTCAAAGTAGTGTGGCCGACAAATTAGCAGTCCATGATTAGTTATAGAATAGCTGCTAATACTAGCAAACCAGGTAGACATGGATCATCTCTTGCACTACTTTTATTTTAACATAAACTGCCAGTATACCTGTGGGCCGAGCAGAGTTTTTGACGCTATATTTACAATTCATATGCCTGCACATGTACAAATAACAAATAACTGTGATTCAGTTAAGGAAAGGACATTGTTTTGTGCAGACCTTTCCAGGAGCATGGTGTAGCACCTGTTGCTGAAAGGCGGAAGAAAGTGAAAGAGCTGAAAGGAGAACAATTCCATACTAGATGGCTTTGGAAAGTTTTGACCACCTGAGGTTCCTTTAACAAGTACAGTAGAACCCCGCTGTTACGTTCCCGGCTGCTGCGTTTTCCCGGCTGTTACATCGTTTTTGGCCGGTCCTCGCATAGCTCCCATAGGATTCAATGCATTAGGAACCTCGCTGTTACGTCGCAATGTGGGAACGTTCCCGCATGGTACGTCGCAAATCGGCATTCCAAGCGGCCACTGCCGACGAAAATATTGACTTTTCACGTAGCTTGACTTGGCTTGACTGTAGGATTAGTGGCAGAATGGGCGACTCCAATTACGTTTCCAGCTTCTGCCATCTAAATTATGGCACAGTGATGCAAACTGTTGGTGACGGAATCGCGTACAATGATTACGTTTCCATCGACGACGCCATTGTCACCTCCGAGGTTTTCTCTGTCGACGAAATCGTAGCCGAGTGTGCTGATGCGTGCACTGAAAGCGCTAGCACTGAAATAAAATTGTGTGCCGATCACCACTTCTCTCATTTTTGCCATTTTCCCCATATCTTGGCTCTTACGTTTCCCGGCTCTTACGTTTATATTTTACAGTCCCGTGAAAAACGTATCAGCGGGGTTCTACTGTACTGACAATTTACAGTCCACAGGCCTCAAGCATTTCGCCTCTACACAAGCATGCACAAACATGCACAGTGTGGTTCAGACCCTTACTCCCCTTCCAAAGTGAAAATGTGGCTACGCCTCTCACTTTTAATGGGGCGCTGCAACACTTTTTGAACATAGTCTGAAAATGGTGCCGATCAGTCAGGGAGGCTCCATGAACATGTCAGCCAAATATTATTGCATTGCATACGCCAAGGAATCCACAGTTTGGGTTCAGACACAGCTGGAAAGGGCCCGCTGTTCTTTCAACAATTGATGTCACCGGGACCACTGACCACATTGCTTGACTTTTTTGCGTCGCTTGTTAAGAGAGATACGCACCTCTTGCTTTGTTGAATTCAAAACCAGCAAATAAAGCAGAGCAGGTGATCTTTCTGCTGTCATGAAATCAGACAGTGCTATTTCTGCTTCAGGCTACTTAGTCTACTGTGACATCAAATATTTTGGACAATTTAAATCTGATGGTAACAGCTTGGTTGTCCTCTGTTTTCAGGTTTGATGATTGCAGTGTTGAGGAGCCCGCAGCTGGTGTAGCAGCACGAGACTCGGCACCTGCACCTGTGGTGATGACTCGACAGGTGAAGCACTCACTCCAGAGGCACGAACGAGACCATGAGGAGATCTTCCAGCTCTAGCAGTGCTCCCTGACTCAGCCAAAGACTCAAGCTCTGTGTGTGTGTGTGTGCTCTTGTGCGTGTGAACTCTCCTGCCCAAGTTGGCAGATGCTACCACTCCCGTGCTTGTGAAAAAGAGCTGTCAGGTTGTGACAGTTTCTTTATCATAGACATGTTTTGGCAATGGCTGGTAATCTCTTGCCGAACATTGTAACAAAGCCTTGCCATTGCCTCTGCCGATTCCACTACAGTTGGAATAGATAAGCACGTTCCAATTCATCTGCCTGTCTTAGAGAAGTAATGACATTGCCTCACCAGGAGCGGCACCAGGCAACGTTCAAACTTCAGTGACTGGGAACGTGGGTTTGCTGAATGCCTGCATGATTTTAGAAAACCTCCAATTTGGAACATAATAACCTCTCACGGTACAACTTTTGTCAAAGGAAACAGTGAAGCTGCTTTGTGCATAACTTCAGCTTGATGCTAGGATGTCAGTGGGCCACATGTTGTATCAACACTACACAAAGACTTCAGACAAGCTGCTCAGCCTCGCAAACATCTAGGATCAGGGCTTTTGCACAGTTGCATAGAAATGGAGTAAGGATGCAGCCATGATCTTGCTACCAACAGTTTCATTTGATAAACTTTCATTCTTCGTTTGCAAAAGACCTATATGGTTCCATAACACTAGGTACTAATACTGTCACATTTTTCTGTACATTTTTCAGTGTTATGTTGTTTACAGAGACTGTCAGCATATATGAAACCTATAGTATTCACCATGACCTACCAAGTGCCATTGCCCTTCACTGCTGGTGCGTGGGTGTTAGTTTGCAAGATGTGGTCGTCACAAGAGTTGCATATCTCTAGGTTCTTGCAATGACGAATTGGTAAATTCGCTCGTCACCAGCCACCGGCTCTTGCAAAACACGTTCAAAATGTTTTGCACCCTCATCCTGTGATGTTTTGTCATGCTACTAATATTATTCATGAGGCTATGCAGCATGTGCTAGTGTGTAAGCAAATATTCAATGTTGGACAGCTTTGCAAGCATACTTGACGGGCCACCCTCCCAAAAAGCATCTGTCTTCACTTACTGGCCAAGGATATGAAAGTTTGTTTCAGATAAGAGGTGGAAAGAATGAGTGAAACAGAAGTAATATGAAAAATTCTGATGCAAGTATATGATATAGAAAAGTAGTACGTAACTTTGTGTGTGTGTGTGTGTGTGTGTGGCGCGCGTGCGCGCCTTTCACTCTTACTCTTGTGTTAACTTGACTGTGTCAGCTTTCTTTTTTTTCCTTAGTTGCAGCAAGGTGCTGGCAAGTCGTGCAATAAGCTGCTAGGTTTTTATTGAATGTAGTCTTTTTGGAAGATGCTTTAGCGTTACTGGAGCCATCTCGATACATGACCATACACAGTCAGCCTTGCTTGACTGTTCGGTGTCACTGCTTTTGTTTGTTAGGGCAGTAAGAAAATGGCCATTAAGGAATTTTATATTATCTTCAAGTTAACAGAACTTGAGATGTAGTTAAGTATAAATGTGAATTATTTGACGGCTTTGCAGAATGTTATTTTAAGTCAGGTGGACATAATGCTCTTGTAGAAATTCCACTGTATCTTGCGACTCTGAGGTGTGGCTGTTCATATTTCCATATTGTTTTGTTTATATCATGTGATGCATCAGAATGTACACAATGCACAGCTTTGCTACAGCTTCTGCATCATATTCTGCTTAGTGTAAAATATGAGTCTAGCAAAATCCTGATGTTTGTAGGTTGTGGTTGGTGGAATTCACATAACTTAGAGCTTTTTTTTTTTTTACTTTTACATTGTACCGGTGCTGTAAGGTTAACAGTCCTTTTTAAGTAGTACACAGACCATCAGTTTGTCTATTAAATTCACTTTGAGGTACATAAGTGCTATATTTTCATTCTTCATATAGGCTGTTGCTGTGAGACTATGTTAAGTTTTCATGTGGAATAATTGTTTTTATATTTGCAATGAGAAGAATTGCTCACTGGTAAATTGTTGACACCGAAGTGTTAAATGCTCTGTTATGTGCAGCATGTGGTGCATGATGCACTGGACGCAACTAAAACGAAACAGTTTGTCTTGGATGTGTATCAAATATACAGTATCCATGTCTATGTGCAGAATAACTGACCGCAGAGGTGTAGCAATGTTAAATTCTGTTGTTCATATTGAAATGCTGTTTTCTTTTGATGCTCCTTGCGAGTTAAGGCAGCTGTCATAAATATTGGAGACAAGTGATCTTGGGTGGCCTTTGAATAGCTATAGTGCTTAAGGCAAGACTCTTACAATATACTTAGTAAACGTGCAGTATTTTTAGCTGCTGAATGTATGCTGAGTGTGAAACTTTATTATTGTGCAAAATAGCTTGCCTGCTGTTACCTTGCAAAGGCTAAAATTAGAAACATCAACCAACATACCACTGTGTATGCTAAAGCACATCTGAAAGTCCACTTCAGACCTTACACACAAGGCACTGTAGGCTGGAAACGCTTTTTACAATAATTTCCTTTCTGAATGTACAGGCAATGAAGGATTGTGTTTAAGCCTGTTTGGTGTTAGTCCTTGCGGAAAGTTATGAGCTGCGCGCACTTAAGATCATTTTAAAGTATGACACTGCATGGGTTGCAGTGTGTGTACATAGACTGTCTCACTGTCATAATTGCTTTGCATAAACAAGTTGAATATGTTACTGAAAACTTCTGGCTCAACCATTTGTAAATATCATTCTATTGGACTATCAGCAAAAATCTTGTGTGCTATGTTTGATCAGAGGAAAGCATTAGAGCAATCTGAGTTCAGGTTCTTTTCATTTCTTGTGTAGCTGTAAAGTTAATGGTCTGATCGTTTCCTTCTGTGTTTGTTTCAAGTGAAACATTGTAAAATTAATAGTCGTGCAGTTACCTGGCATTATCAATTGCATGTTGGCATTGTGAGTGCAACATTTATTATGTAGTATACAGTGTTACTGAGCAACAAGGTCATGCGTCATTGTACTCCACTGGTACCAAGCAGTTGTTAGTTGCAGTGAAGCATTTTACCAATATAAGAGCTTTAAGTCAAAGTGCAGCTGAAAGGTTGTGATTTGGCATCATAAGAGGCAATTATTTTGCAAGTAGGTGTTCTCTTAAAAAAAAAAAAATACTATTTTGACTGAAACTAGTTAGTCCAACTTATCGTGAACTTGAGATGCCCTGAGGGGGTCGTGCTGGCAAGCAATAATTCTTTGTTGTTCTATTGAAAACACTCATTTCTTTATTTGTGGCACATTATTGATCTTCACTAAGGAGGCCACTTTGCAGTTCTTGCAGTCGTTCTATTGAAAACACACTTTGCTTTATTTGTGGCACATTATTGACCAATGCTAAGGAGGCCACTTTGTAGTTCTTGCAGAAATGTGCAGCTGTTGATTATACCCGTGGTGTTCTCTTTCCTTTCTTCAAGGAATGTAGGAGCGTGTGGATGTTTGTTGATACTTTTGTAGGACTTCCCTGTTTGTGAATATGCGTTGAGTGCTCGTTATTTTGTATAGTTATGAAGATCAGCTGTAAATAAAAAGTAACAGACTCAGTTATTTAATGGCAGGTAAGCTTGTTGTACTGCAGAAGTTTGACTACATATCTTAGAACAAGGCTAATTACAGTCCTTCTGTTATTTTTCTGAATGTGACTGTGCTCAGAATGTGTGTATAGTGGGAGTGTTGTACTTTGGATTTTCTTAGTGTGCAAGATAACAGGCCAAAAAAAGATCTTTGCAAGGTAGCAAGTGGATCAGAACATTGTTAAGACCGTATGCTTGAGCATTTAGTTATAGTTTGTCTGTTAGAAAGACACAAGAAAACTTTCCCATGAACAGTGCAAGTTGCTGCTTAAGCATGTTGTATGTGTAGTAGATTCTTTATAAAGGCTAATGAATATGCCAAAGTTCTATATTTTTTGTTGAGTGATCAATGCAGAAATAAACCTTAATGTGGCAGTTCTACAAAGCCGTCTTTATTGACTGAAAATTGGTACAGTTTTTTGTTCATTGATACCTCCACTTGGGGTATTACATGAGCAAGGTTAGTCTACGATAGTTTCGGTGAATGCCGTGAAAGATGCACAGCTGCAGTGGTGCACTGCATCAGCAGGAATTTTCTTTAGGATGGGTTCAGTTGGGCTTCAGTAGCACGTCTTTTCATAGCATTGTTGGCTTCTCACTTGACACAACAGGACCTTTAGGAAACTTAGATGAACTGCTCAACAAAAAGGGATCAGAATTTCTTTTGAAATTGCCTAAGGAGCAGGAAAATAAAGCCAGTCCAGGTGCCCTCCTCTGGTTTTTTTCTTTATTTTCCTGCTCCTTAAACAACTTAACTCTTTCAACTTCTCACTTCTTGGCCAATCCCCCAGGGTGGGTATATGCCAGAATTGACAACAACAGGTGCCCTTCCTTCCCTGTTTCTGGTGGATTGCCCAAGTCTTGGGTGCTAGCAGAGTTTTTGTTGACATTTCTGTTTCTCCTCAGGTTGGAGTTTTCAGCCTATGCTGGTGTCCAAAAATCCCAGGGAAGGGGATTTACTTCTTGGGTGGCTTCTGTTCGGTCCAGTGACCTACCATTGGGTTTTTTTATACGCAGTGGAATATTTGGCATCCTGGTGGCTCTGGTACCTTCCAATGGAGGCTTCATTCTACTGAATAGTCCTCCATGCTATTCAAGAATCTTTCCATGCCGTCACTCCCTTGTACCATAACATTACGGATGCGAGACAATTTGGTCGTGGTGGTATTGTATATGTAGATCACCGAGCCAGACCTGTGCCGCGGATTTTGCTCAAGTACACTACACTCGCGAGTACTTCGGTGAGTGGCCTTATTCCTGCTCACCTTGCCTGCACCAAGGGAATAGAGTTGTCAATCTCAGTTTCACAGCAGAGCAGACATTAGGGAAATTTTTGGTGTCATTGCAGCATACTGCTGCAATACAGTAGTAGGCCATACTAGTGTGTTAAGTGAATCATTTATTGAAAGGGAAGAACAAACATCACCTTGTAGGTTTCTGCAGAACTCATTTGCTATACACAGGAAATCAGTCATTACTACTTTTGCAAGCACTACATGCCCATCTCGGGTTTACGTGTCACCATTGATATTCAGAGTACAGATTGGTGTGACCGCTGCAGTGTCATAACTGCTAGCGATTTGGTGACAGCATAGGCGGATGTAAATCAAACCAATGCCGCAGCACATGCGGGGAAGCCCATGCTCAAGAAGACCTTACTTCAAATGACAAACATTGCTGCCTCCATGGTGGAGACCATCCTGCTGACCACTCGAATTGCTCAGTTCATGCCCAAGAACAGGTTCTTGAGGTAACGGATAAAAGGTCATGTTCTAGGAGAGAGGCTATCTACATCATGAAGGAACGGACATATGGATATGCAGGAATATCCGATAAAAATAGCTCATTTCCAGACGTATCCCTCACTGGAATCATAGGAGCAGCTGTGCAAAAGGCACTTGCAGAGGAAATGTAACAGCTCTTGGCAAATCTACAAGGAGGCATCTCTCGGGTTATTTTGGACAAGATGAGCACCATCACGCAAGCTACAGGTCTACGCACTCCAGGCTCCTCAGGGTCCCTACTCAATGATTCAACTAAAAAATTGTGTGACCCTTAAGCTTGGCCAGAGAACACCTATATGCGATGAACGCGATATCGACGTTTTGTCCCATTCTCATCGCGCTCTCTTCCGCTCGCCATGCTCTTCATTCACCTAGCCATGTAATTGTGACGACACCACTTGGCAGAAAGTGTCGGTTACTTGCGTTGCATGAGTGGCCTTCCTCATCGTCTTGCGCTGTTTGACATGGATGCGGCATAAAACCTCGCCGATAAAGATGGCACCATTATATTTGAGACTTGATCTAGTTTGGTAATAATGGTTCATCCTGAGATGGGTGCAGCGCTACACGAAATACGGACAAAGCAGAAGAGGCGTCTTCTTCTTTGTCCATGTATAGCGCTGCACCCATTTCAAGATGAAGAAGGCAGGAGGACATGTGCAGGGCGGCCAAGTGCGCAGCGCATCGCGCTCAGGAGTAAGGGATTCCAAGTTCCGAACGTTTTTTTCTTATTTCTTTGTTTGCGTCTACCTCGTATTTTCGCTCACCAACAACACCGACATCGGAATTTCTGCGAAACGAGCTTTTTAACGCTGTCGTTAGTATAGCGGAAATAGACATTTAGTATAGCAGAAGAGAGCGAAACGCCAAAGCTAATGCAAAGGCATATACGGTGATACCTACACCTTAAAACAACTCTTATCAAATCCCGAAGTGCGCCAAAAAATCACTGAGCCAGTATCGTGTAAGTGTGTCGTTAAAGGGACCCTGAAACGGTTTTGGTGATTTTGTACAAATGGCATTGCACCGATAGCCCGAGTCCTTCTGATCATTAGCGTAACAATATCAGCACTCTGCGTTAAGCGTGTAATTTGCTACAAAGCTTTAAATACGCACATCGTGAGAGATCGACGCGACTCGACTCGAAGCGTTTTCAACCGCCCCTTCCCACGGGACATGCGATGGGTGCTACGAAGCGGAACCCACGTGACGTCACGAGCACTGAAGGGCAGCCAACGGTATCGTCGCGGCATCTGGGGGCGCACACACGGGTCGCCGGAGACCTCAGTAAGGACATCGCGCCCCGCCACGGTGGTCTAGTGGCTATGGTACTCGGCTGCTGATCCGAGGGTCGCGGGATCGAATCCCGGCCGCGGCGGCTGCGTTTCGATGGAGGCGAGATGTTGAGGCCCGTGTGCTGTGCGATGTCAGCGCACGTTAAAGAACCCCAGGTGGTCGGAATTTCCGGAGACCTCCACTACGGCGTCTCTCATAATCAGAGCTGGTTTTGGGACGTTAAACCCCACAAAACAACAACAGTAAGGACATCGCGGCGCTATGTCGCTACGGAGGGCTCTGCACAGCGGCTGACGTGAGCTAGGCGCAGTCTTCGCTAGCGCGCACTCCGACACCACATTGGCCAAACTCCTCAAGGTGGGCGACCAGGTGGGCCGCATGATTCGCCGGGTTCTAACAAACGCGGGGGTCTCCACGTCCGCCCTCTTCCAAGCAATATGACAAAAGAAGACCATAATGGCCAGCGCCTGGCGCGGGCGGAAGCCCTACCCCGCCATTATGGATCGAAACCCGGTGCGTTCTACGTGGACGCCTCTGGCCCACACCACGGGGGATGGTATACGGCCGCTGTCGTCCATGAGAACCGAACCGTTAACGGGCTCACTTTCCGAGCCCGAAACGTAACCCATGCGGAGGAAGTTGCCATTGCATTGGCAGCTTGGGATCCTAAATCTCAAACTATCATCTCCGACTCGCGAGGGGCCTGTCGAAACGTCGAAAACGGCTATGTCGCATACCTATAGCTTGTCGAATATTGAAACATCCCGACTATCAGGCGAACCCTGCACCCTGCCGTATAGTCTGGGCTCCTGCTCGCATGGGACTGGAAGGGAATGAGGCAGCCGACGCCGCCGCCGCCTCCCGCACGCTCTCTCACCGTGCAATCCCAATCGACTCCCCCGATCAGGACGACCTCGAATTCAATCCGATATATTCTTTCCGCGAAATTGTTCACCACTACCAATCTGATCACAGCCTTTATCCATGTCCGTGTAAAGGCTTAAGTAAAGCGGAGGAGCGGCTTCTACTCTACACAAACACTATGCTGTGCCCGGCAGTTCTTAAACACTTCGATCCCGCCTTTTCCGGCAGTTGCTCGCACTGTGGGGAGAAGTCTTCGGACCTCTACCATATGGTGTGGGCCTGCCCCTCTAATCCCGCTACACTCCCTATCCCCAACCCAACCAGGGAGGACTGGGAGGCAACCCTGCTTGGCTGTACTGACCTTCAGGCCCAAAAGGCCTTGGTGGAACGAGCCCAAGCGGCGGCCGATGCCAATGGCGTCCCGTACTATCCCCACTTAGTGTTTGTAAGGACCGTCCCTTTAAGGGGCGGTCCCTGCATACCTCCACTGAATTCTTTGTAATTCAATGAATGTTCGTACCACCACCACTCCGCAGCTGTTCGAGTTGAGGAGGAACAGCAGTGGTAAGGAGGAAGGCGACAGAAATAAGCCCGTAGCTACCTTAGCGCAGGGTGCTTCGCTTTATTTACGGTGTGAATGATTGCACAATTGTGTTGCCTAATCAATTGAATTGAATTGAATTGTTTATTCACAACAACAAGGTTGCGAGGATGACCAGGCAAAAAAGCTGCATTGAGCACATCAAAAAATCGTTTTCGGCTGAAACGTTTTTTTGACATTGTGTCATTGATTAGGGAACAAAAGACAGAACTTAAAAGGCTCCCCGACGCTCATGTAGAGGTGCAAAAAAATAAATAATAAATAAATAAACTGGCGGATCCCACGCACTGTGGCAATCCATGTCCTGCGAATATGCCAGCGAGGAAGAGCCGCTATGGACAAATGGTAGCGCGATTCACTTTGGGGGGACCGGGTTCTATTCGTACTCATCTAGCGCAGGGTAGGCATGCACAATTGTCAAGAAGGCTATGGCACTGCAGCTCGTTTGCCCGTGTCTGACTGCTTGTGATGTCCGCATTTCATTTGCAAGCTACGACAAACATGAAATTGTGTCACGACTATTATAGTCGGATACAACTCACGTCTGCAGTGAAGCCCCTCCCACACCGTCATAACCACCAGCCACTGTTCCTCCGCGAGGCTGCAAATAGTTCCTACTTCGAACTTTCTGTGCAACCAAAATGAAGCGCTTATGGCAAAAATAAAAGTGCACACTTACATGTATTCATTTGTTTATTAGAGTGGAACATAAAAATACCCTAGCGGACGCTCCTGGAACCAGCCGATCCAAGGTCGACCTCGAAACGCGGCATGTTATCGCATTACCGCGCGCTGTAAAACAGCTCTATAGTTCCTTAATCGACGCCATATGCCGCCTCGAAGCAACCCGAAAAAGAACAAAATCCTCATCAAAAGACTTTTGTTGCGTGCCTCAGTGCGTGTCATCGCGATGCAAAGACAGCAACACGTCCTTCATCGGTTCCCCAAAGAAGCAGACGACGCTTCGCGCAGGGCAGCATGGATTAGGAACTTGCGCATCGGCAAGAAAGTGGCGGGAACTATGCTCGTAGTTTTTTCCAGGTACCTCGCGACGATTTCTTCCTCCCCGGTGAGTACACAGATTATATTTGTGTGTGCGCGCGCTTATTATCATGCGCGCTTTTCGAAGAGCCAGAGTGTAGTATAGTTTAGGCAAGCGCGTGAACAAAACAGCGACATTGTTTAGACGTGTATAACTGGTAAAGTTTTCTGAACATGTCAATGCTCAACGTGAACAGCGGCAATATTACTGCTGACGTACTTTTGCCCGCATGCATTGTATAGTATAAGCAGATATAAAGCGAGTGCATGTCTTCGTTCGCCGCCTTCGTCCATGCGCGCGCTGCGCCTCGTAATTTGTTTGGTGGTTATGGAAGTAATGTGTGATCGTTTAACGTAGCGCGCTTGCATTTTGAGTTCATCTCGTGTCAATTAAGGATTTATTGCGCTCGTTCCAACTTTTGAGCCCTCGACCTGTTCACCGCGCCTCTAAGTTTGTTTTCCGGCACTGCGCATAGAACTGAACTCTTTTAAACCCGTTTATAAGTGACGCATTTGTACGCAATGGCGCAACGCCACCCACAAGTAGGTGGTCGAAATTTCCGGAGACCTCCACTACGGCGTCTCTCATAATCAGAGCTGGTTTTGGGACGTTAAACCCCACAAATCAATCAACGCCGCCCACAAGTGCTTGAAACTTTCGGAGAGGCCTGCTACGCATGAACACCTGCCTTCTTTAACTTCAGCCTCTCTGGAAAGGCTCTTTATTCTTTAAAAAAATCTGATGTGGGTCTCCGAACAAGTGCGACATTTGAACGCACAGCGCAATTATTTCCGCTGTTTCGCCGCTCAAATCCTTCAGGCCGATTAATATCAGATGTTCGGCAGCAAGAACCCTTTCGCCTTCGACGAAGCATCGTGATTCGACCCCGCAATCAAGAAACTTTAGCACAGCGCTGAGCGAAAGCGCGGCCGTGACCCTGGATGTAGACACCATCTTTGTTTATCTGAGCAATGTTGCCAGATGAACCACATTTTCTGGGGTTGCGAATTGAGCTGAAATCATCGTGGCTGAAATGAAACGCTTGCAATGCAAAAACTAGATGCGCGCCACAAGCACCGCCCACCCGAGTTTATTCAACTCAGTTCATTGAAGTTTCATGCGTAAAAAGGGCCCGAAAGCGAAATCAACTGCACCGCGGCCTTTTTAAGATTGAAACTTTCAGCCTCCACACATTCTTTCCGATGATTCTTGCACATCTCACGGCTTCTACCGACGAAAGGAATCAAGAAGAGCAGACGGTTCGCAGGTACCAAAGGCTAAACACGGCGCCATTTCGAAAATGTCCCAAGACGACGAGTTTGCTTGCTTCTGTGATTGGCTGGCGGCGTAACACAGACTCGCGTGGTCCGTCTGCCCTTGTTGCCAACTGCTGTTTTTTTTTTTTTTAAGGTGTAGCCACGAGATCGAGCTGAGTCGGCACCTAACGGTGGACGGACGAAGCTCCCAAGTGTGGATGGCTCCTATCGTCGTCCGCTAGCCGCTGCGCTTATACACGTGCGCATACGTCATGCATAGCCTCCAAGATGTTTGTTCCTTGTGCTAGTGCAGTGTCAAAATCTTGTGTGTATTGTCGTCCAAGCACATAGAAGCATTTGTCTTTGCGCTGCAGTCTTTGGTCTTAAGATCACTTAGTGCGTGTGCGGAGGGCGTGTTGTGTCATCTTCGAAGTCCTGGTCCTGCACAATTAGTTTAGCTGCTGCTGTGCCTTTGACGCATGCGTCAAAGTGCACTAGACGTCGTTCTGACCAAATTAAGCAGGAAACATCAGTGTGTAAACGCAGCGCGGTAGTGATGTCGTCTCGCTATGTGAGATTGTTTTGTGGCAACACAAATGAGGTCATCCAATATCTCTCAGCGGTATACAAAAATGATAATCTGACACATTTACTTACGTGACGACGCACTTTTCCACTGGCGTATAATTGCGTGACCATCAATTAGCAGTTCCACGACGACTTTCATTGTGCTTAAGGCATAGTACAGTTTTGGTACGACTACGGAGAAAGCATCCGCCTGACAAGTGAACACCGGAACTTCGGCACTTGAATTGTTCAGCGAAACGGCTCCCGCTTGTCTTCTGTTGGCGTTTCCGAAAGGCATAACTTCACGTTGTTGCTCTATCTCCTTATAGATGCAGGTAGGTTTCTGCAGCGTTTGTCCCACCAGTGATAGGAAGCTATTATACTTAAGCCGTCCGAGGTATGAACTCGAAGGGTTGCGTAGCGGCGTAGCCTTGATAAACGACGCAAGGTGGCGTAGTTTTAACGAGTTTTCTGCGGTGCGCGTTCCGTGCCGGCCGGAACGGGATTAGCAGTAGCGGGACAATTGAACGGGATTAGCAGTAGCTCCCATACCACCACAATATAACATGGAAATCCCGATATTGAGATTGTTCCGTGTCAAGATATACGTACGTGATGAGTAATCCTTGCTAAGGCCGATATTTTCCGACAGAACGCGGCTATCTAAAACGCGGTGGCTCAGAAAGCATATAGGGTCGCTCCTGCTTGTGCAGGTGCTGAAATTGTGAATACGTCGGTTCATATAGGAGTCGACTGTTATCGCAAGGAAATCTTCCACACTATGGCGAGCGCCCATATGGCGGATTTTGCCTGCTGTGGGTTGAGCATATCCGGCCTGATGGCTTAACCAGTTTCTTTTCTTTTTCTTTTTTTTGTGCTATTGCTTGCCTGCTTCCCACAGCTTTTGGACCAAGCAATGCAAACGGCAATACGAACCTCAGAGGGGTTTCGCGGTGTGGTGAGTTGTGCGAGGGGGCCGGTCTCCTGATTTCTGGGGCGTGAATCTGAAAGTGTCAGTCATCCTGAACAGCGGTTTGAGCGGACGTTTGATGTCAGAGCTGTCTGTGGTGACAGTGTCTTTTATACGCCCCAAATGTTTGCCACTGAGGAGTGTCAACAACTTTGCCCATGAATAGAAGCTCATTTTAATTATGGTGAGCTATAATGACGCATCAGACACATTGTCTTCATTTGTTAGCCTTGTGAACGAAGGCTCTTAATGCACACACCTGCTTCGTCGACATGCCGCGTATACGACGGTCGGCTAAGGAGCGCGCCCTTCGGACCTGAGAATGGTTCGTGTACAGCGCCAGGGCCAGCGACAGGGGAGCTTGTAAACCGGCAGGATGAACTTGAGGAAAACAGCGTATAATATTAAGTGTCTTTCGCTTTTAAGCATGCGTCCTGCTACTGTCTGCACAGCATGAATTTCCCCTTTACATCGTTACACAAGCAGAGCGTTTCAATAGTTTCACGGGAGCACGCAAGTGGGATACCACAGGAGGCAAGACCCGAATAATTGCTTCCATGCCAACGGCACGCTTATCTTCTATTGTGCCATTTTTAGTATAACTACCATTGGTGTTTCAATATAACCGTCGCGCCAAAATGCAGAATTAAAACGCGTGTGCTATCTCCTGATGTAGGGCCTCGAGTGTGAAAAACAAATGCAGCGCCATCATTGTAACTATTTTCGTACTGCTTGGCATACTGTTGAGGTGCTTGCAATAGTCTTCAAATTAAATGCATTGCAATTACGTTTCCAAAAGTAGAATACTAAAAGCATCCTGTCCTCTCAACAAGATTCAATGTAACACAAAAGCGTGCAAGAACGCTATAGTTATAGTTAAATTAGTTGTCTGAAGCAGTATTAACAGTTTTAAACCAAATGCAAAGCATGGTATTAAATATTGCGTACATAACGTTCAAAGCAGAGACAAAACTACAAATAACCTACATCCCAGCATATTTACCCACTATAAAAATGTATACAACGAAAACAAGCGCTCGCTACAGTACTACAAGCAGAAATAAATCAAAACGCGAATGTTTAAAAACCGGCCACAACGCATGAGACAACTTTATGTTGAAGTGAACATGCGTGATTTGCAGACACCAATGCTTCGGAGGTCAGGCATTTGCCATTGCCGTGAAACAACTGTGAAGATATATTCAAAGCGACATTGAACTCCTTGTCAAACGACTTTATTGCCAGGTTGTAACAGCCAACCTGCTGCTGTACAGCCTTTAATATGCCATGTTTAACGGTCAACGCACAGACAGAATTGAGGCGAGCGGACCCAAACATCCTGCGCTGCAGGTCGAATTTCAGTGCAAATGATACGTGCCTATTACGAGTAAAGCATGCACGGGTGGTACAGCGATCTGTATAAAAAAAAAAGGTGATATTCAACCATCGCCAAACCGCCTAGTCAGAAACATTTCACTGGGGTGAAAGAAAGAAGAATGATGCATGCACACTGTTTCTATTTGCGCACGAGAAAATCTAATTCCTTTTTTTTTTTTACATATCACCTTCTACAGATCTTGTTTGTTTATCTTGTTTTTTCTGGTTATCTTCGCTATGTTTTTGTATTTAGTCTGCCAGACAAGGGAATAAACTTCATTGTTGAAAGTTAGCCCTTTGTGGTGTGTATGCATGCCTTTCTCGTGTCCCGTCATTCAGTAACGCTACTCTCCTCATCTTGTAAAGGCATGTACCGCTATAGTATATTGGACGTCTTGCGTTAAATCTTCTGATCGAACGCATTTCTCGTGGCAAAGCATTTTAGCATACATGCAACAACGTGAGTTGACTGTATTATATGAAGAATCTGGTTGTATATTATTAAAACCATGGACATTAGTGTTTCGGTGCAGTTAACTCTGTTCCTCCTTCAAGAGATGCAAAATGAGTCATACATGCGCAGTGGTCTGATATCCGAGGTGTGCTGGATAGCATTTATTGTTTGGATGCGAGTGGAGAGCGTGGATGATGTGGGTATACGGTCACCGTATACCCAGCGCAACAAAACGACGTATAGTGGTATTCATTCCTTGTGTGGATCTCTTCGTTGTGCATACCCTCCACGTCATGTGGCTGTGCTGTTTAATGTAAATAAATATAGTGTTAAACTTTAGACAAACTAACTGTGGCATGCGGCAAACGTTTCATCTTCAATTTCCATATGCTATATCTTCTCTTTCTTTTTGATGAAGCTTAATTTAAATGCTCCAATGGCAAGTGGGACATTTCCCAACGTTTCAGGCGCTCGATGTTCTTCGCATTCGATTCTTGCGAGGGCCATGCTGTGTTATCACGCACGTTTGATCAAAACGTTTTTCAGGTGGGTACAAGTAAGTTCCCACAAAAGGTGGCACAATGAGTGAGTGCCGCCGCCTTCGAGAATTACCGACGGCCGCCTCCTGGCCTTTTGTTGCCCCTCATCTTGTATTTCTATTACTGTCAGGGCATCCGTCGATAGGAAATCGCACGCTCTTCTACCGCGGCCGCGCTACGCCCCCGTTCTTGCTCACTTTCGCTACGGGCTGTCATTGGGCAGCGGCAGCGCGATGACGCACGACCTGCGCTTGCCCATTGGACGGCGTGACCCGAAAATTGCATGCGGGTTTGGAGACCCTACAAAGGGCGCAAGCGCGTCAGACTGACACACTTGTTCGCAATGGCGATGGCGCTTCTCCTTCTGCTCTGTTTGAACGTGATGGCGGCGGCTCTTGGATCTCCGCGACAGGCCGTGTCTAGGACGGGAAAGCGGGATATGGACTTAGCTCGCACAGGTAAGCTGACTTCAAGGCGGTATACACGTCTCTTAGCCCGTTGCCACGATTCCGCGACATACAGAACTCCCATGTTCAAACGGAGCGCTCGAGAGAGAGAAGTCTTAACCCGGTCATCGTTCAGAACCTGTCAGCAATTAGAGTCGACATCTCAGCATATCGTGGAAGTACGCGCAAAAAGACGAGACACGAGAAAGAAAACTGGCATACTCGACGCACGACTAACAACTGGTGCTGCCCCGCCACGGTGGTCTAGTTAACCACTCGGCTGCACTCGGCTGCAGATCCGAAGGTCGAGGGATCGAATCCCGGCCGCGGCGGCTGCATTTCGATGGAGGCGAAATGAAATGTTGAGGCCCGTGTGCTGTGCGATGTCAATGCACGTTAAAGAACCCGTGGTGGACGAAATTTCCGGAGACCTCCACTGCGGCGTCTCTCATAATCAGAACTGGTTTCGGGACGTTAAACCCCACAAATCAATCAATCAACAACTGGCGCTTGCTTGAAGCGAAGCATTTTCCCAGGACACCTATACGAGACAGTTCACCACCATCGCCAAGTCCATTAAACATCGCTTTTCTTTTATTTTTCCATCGTTGCAACACATTAAATTCCTTTTCAAGCAGGCAAATCCACAGGGTGATTATGAGTTATACAGCTATCTTCCTTTTACCTGACATAATACACCCCTAAAGGAAGAGGAAAGGGCAAACAGGAGCGTGAAATCTTTGAAGGGTTATTACACCAGGTAAATTTGCCCGCTTGAAAAGGAATTTAGTGCTTGGCAACGATGGCAAAGAAGCCGATTGTTAACCTTTCACTTGGCGATGTGATGAGCGGTCCCGTTGTACTGCGCATGCGTTGTGAGGTTCCCATAGGGGAACACGTTCAATGAAACACTGTTTTCAGTCCGGAGTCGTGTATGTTCTTTTATAATAACGTCGGCGTACGTCGGCCTTATTTCTCGTGTCTCGACTTCTGGATAGATTTACCAGTGACCGTCATGATATGTTGCCATTTTCGACTTGGGGAAAGAAACGTATCGTGCGTGGTGATTTCAGAGGTGATTAGAGTCAAAACTCACGCACCTGTATCCATTCAGGTGGACAAATACACCGTTTAGTAGGCTGTCATAGGACGAGAGCCCGGTTCACTTGCTGTGTCCGAGTTTGTTTAGCGCGAACACGTGAAAACATTAGTGCATCGTTTCGTGTTGGAACGGCCGTCGAAGTTTCCTTTTCAAGCGATGCTTGTATTGAATGACTTGTGAAGCTCGCGGCAGCGGTGTTCATAAATAAATAAATAAATAAATAAATAAATAAATAAATAAATAAATAAATAAATAAATATCATGGTGAATACGATACGCGAGCACTTCTTTCGTCTCTTTCGCTTCGAGTGGTAAGATATAATGAAAATAAAATAAAATAGACTCAAAATAAAAATTCGTCGTCGGGCGTGGATTCGAACCAGCGACCGCCGTGTTGCAAAACCAGCACGCTATAACCGATTTAGCCACTGTCGGTTATTTTTTTAGTTATTATTATTATTATTATTATTTGCTTTCTTTCAAGAGAGAATGGTACTTGTAGGAACCTAAAATACACACAGAGCTGACAAGCATCTTGTACATCAATAGAGTCACACACAAGACACTGTCCGCACACAATTCGCTGCATCTGCTTCATGCATACAAACCCCGCTTTAAAGCGCGCGTATTATAAACCGACAGTCACTGTCTGCTCGTTGTACGCGCGCTTTCAAGCCGGGTCTGTATGCATCAAGAAGTAGACGCTGCGCAAGGAGCGTGCCCATAACACGCGCACGCTCCAGTGCACGCTCGGCGAACGAAAAAATACGAACATATCTGATCCATATGAATTCCTTTGATTTTTCAACCAAGGAGGGAGTCAAAGAATGGTAAGCAAAGACGAAAGGAACGAGAGAAAGGAAAAAAAAAAGAGGGAAAGGAAGGCAAGCAAGCAGGACAGAAAAAAAGAAGAAAACACGCATACGCCAGGCATTCGCTTACCCCATTTTGCTGATATAGGGAAATGGTTCCTAAATTTTTAGAAGTCTACTCCATGGGTTCTCAGTGTGGCGCATCGGTGTGCCCCTCTTCGGGATTCCGCGGCCCACCGATATATTTTCCTCGGTCCCGCAATGGTGGCTTGTACCATAGTTCCGCGTTCGCTTAAGTGGCTAAGACGACGGACAAGGTACACAACCTAAACGCCCTTACTTTACGTGCCCGACAGTAAAGAAAAAGTATGCAAAGCGCATGCCTGACCAGCTGACCTGAGGCTGGCCCTCAGTGTGACAGGGCCACGCATCAATTTGTTGGTGCAGAAAAAGTGACCTTTGCTGCACACTTCAAGTGCTTACTCCGTTGAAATAAACTTATTTTTTATACCCTTTCTTTCTTTTTTTTTGGGGGGGACTCACCGTTACATTAATGTGGTACAGATGACTAGAAAACGGCGTGCGTGGAGCTCCTTGGAACAAGGTTGCTTGAGAACCCGCGCATGCACTAGCGCACAAACATCACCCGTTGCAGCGAAATACTGTGAGAGTAATTTTGGATGTTCTTAGCTCGCACACAATCATTTCTAACTGCAATTCAGATGTTTTTATTTAGGGTAAAAATTCAAACTATAAGAGTATATGCATGCTGCGGTTTACTGCCAATGTCGCAAGAAGTATTTCAGAATTCATGGAGAAAAAAGAACAACAAAAACATACGATTCTCCTGGGCGCACTTGTAGAGCCCTACATTCTTGTGATTACGAGAAAATTCACGCAAGATAACAGATTCATTACTGTTTAACTACGTCAGAAGTTGTAGTGAACCACCCGAAAGAACACAACTTCAAGCTTCTGCACATCTCGAAAGGAAGCTTAAACTTTGTTTGGTTATTATTAAGCCGCATGTGCCAGAAATATGTTGGTATAAGATAAGAGAACAATGGTCGTTGGCATAAAGCATAGTAGAATTTGCTTGCATGTCCTCTTGCGCATTATGCATCAGTGCCTCATGAGAGCCTCATTCCTGTAGGCGTGTGTATACCATGTTGCACAACTTTCTTCGGCGCCACCCGAAACGCCGACTGTGTGCATTTGAAAGCCTTTGTGAATTAAGTGGCTTTTCGACCGCAATGGTTCGGCTGCAGCAGTTCAACGCTATTATTCGCAATGACGAAAGATGATGGAAGGTAGGTTTCATTTTGGTTGGGGCGTAGTGTTGATAACATAGTGTAGTGCTATATAACCTAAAATTGAAGCCTATTAATAACGCCGCATTTAAAAAGTAACCTTTTGTACATACTGCGTTTTTTTACCAAAAAAAAAAAGTAATGAAAATAGATGTTTTTCTCAAATAGTCAAGGCCTTCAGCAAGTGGGCCCCTCCCGAAAAAAAAATCCTGCTTACGAGCCTGCTCCAACCCCGAAGGAAAAGTCACTGTCCCAGTAAAGGTTCATTAATGCACCCACCGACAATTCACACGCTGGCAGTGTACAGTTCTGTCAACGAGTTGAATGTGTAGTTCCGATTGAGAATTTCCTGTATACATTTCTTCAAGCACTTCTCGCAAATGCCCTCCCCCCTCCGCTTTCTTCTCAGCAGCTGCCGTTCGCCGTCTCAGGAGGGATGTGGAAGCGAAGAACGGAAATTTGGACCGCGTGGTATGCGCCCTGCTCGAGTTGGGCTCTCCGTGGTGCGAAAATGGTCAGTATAGCAACTCCATATGCGTCTCTACAAAAGGTCGTGTGGTTCCCCTGGCGCCAGTCAGACGAGCGCCCGTGGCAAGCTCATTCTCCTAACATGTGGATGTGCTGAGGCTCAACGGTGCCTTTACGGGTATTATAACGTCTCTCGCTACTGCTCTCTTTAAAGTGAAGCTTTTTTTGCCTATTCCCGCGACTTTTCAGGTGCTGATGCTGTGGTGTGACTCGATGAGCGCAACACCACCAAGTGGCACTCACCCACGCGCACGTACAGTTTTGTATGTGCGGATACCACCCTGCAGGAGGCCATGGGAGTCAGTGATATAAACGCAGGATAGTTCGAATAACATTATTACTTCACAGTGGAATGCTAATAGCTAAAATAGGTATACCCTGTTTCACTAGTTCCATGCAGCAGAGCCAAGGCTACGACGCTATCGAGCGCAGAATTCTTCGGAAACGAGACGAAATTCCTTGTTCGTACACGCACCTGCGAGCCCCTACTGTAGCCCCGCTTCACCCTCCTCCTCCTTTCAATGCCCCACCACGGTGGTCTAGTGGCTCTGGTGCTCGGCTGCTGATCCGAGGGTCGCGGGTTCGAATCCCGTCCGCGACGGCTGCATTTCGATGGAGGCGAAATGTTGAGGCCCGTGTACTGTGCGGTGTGAGTGCACGTTAAAGAACCCCAGGTGGTCAAAATTTCCGGAGCCCTCCACCACGGTGTCTCTCATAATCACAGCTGGTTTTGGGACGTAAAACCCCACAAATAAATCAATCAATCCTCCTTTCAAAGCTGCAGCTGCCACTGCCACTACAAGCCGCGGAAGGACACGTTTAACATGTGTTCGCTCTCCGGATTGGCCGAAAGGGCCTGTAGCTTCCACAGTGCTGCACGGAACTTCTGAAACAGACTATAGGTGCGGAGGTATTTTTTGGGAAAATATGTGTGATTCGGCAAAGAACAAGCGTTTGTAGAGGAAAGAATAAAGGTAGAGCTTGGTGGCCCGCGGGACACCGCCCCATTATAAAGCGGGCGCTCAAAACATCCATCTATCCGCGAGAGCGGCAGTGAGGTGGAAAGAAAAAGGGGGGGCCAGAAGGCTCGTTCCGCTTGTCCGTGGTTGCACTTTAATCTCTGCGGCTGCTTTGGCGTATAATTCGCGCGTGATATCGCTGTCTGTATAAAAAGGGCATCCTTGACCCATCCGCATATTACGCGGAAAAACGAGTTGGTTCTGAAAAGCGGCGCTCCCTTCACGGCAACTAACCGAGCACCATGAAGAGAGAAAAAAGAAAGAACAGAGGAAAAACTAGGAGGCAGCGTCACGTGATTCCGCTAGCCTCGGCAAGCCAACCTCCTCTGACATGCCTCTGACGCCTTGTGCGCAGTGCCTCTCGGGTAGGATTAGGCCCACACAGTTGCCTGAACACTCGAAATCGTTTGGACGCAGTAACGTTTAGTAGCGTTTGACCATACATTAAAGTCACACTTAAGTGAAAAGGTGAAGCGGTAAGACTGATTGCTTATAGTTTGAAAACCCGATTCCGCCATTTTATGTTCAATATTAAAAGAGAAAGTGAATGTCAAAGCTTCAGATTTGAAATTCGCGCCAGAAACTTCGGCCTTATTACGTCAGAAGGCCAATTTCTTCTTTTTTTTTTTCGTATTCTCGCTAAATTCTCTTCACCAAGTGTTCTGAAGCTCCCTGTGTTAAATCTCTGGCCTCCTCGGAACATAACGCAGTTTTCTTACCGATAAATGGTTATGTAGGCCTTAATAGACGTCGTCAGATACCTGTGACGTCACGCGTATTAGTGCTGGAACTTCAAAGCGGCGTCGCCACCCGTGTTTACTTTTGGTGTGTTTGCTAGCTTACCGAGGCTCTGCTCCTCGCAAGATTGGTGTTTTTGGTACTGGGAAAAGCTAACCTACTAATACGAGAAAAATGTTTTTTCACATTAAACGCTTTGATGTAGCGCAAAAAACAAGACACGGACACAAGAAGGCACATATGGACACCACACAGTGCTGTGTGGTGATGGTGTATGGTGTGGTGATGGTGTATGGTGACACAGCGCTTAGCGCTGTGTGGTGTCCATATGTGCCTTCTTGTGTCCGTGTCTTGTTTTTTGCGCTACATCAAAGCGTTTAATATGGACCACCAACAAGCCCACATCGCAACTCTTGTTTTTTCACGCTATGCCGTTCGCCTATCACGTGACGAGGTCCCATTTCCCATGATTCTCTCCCTTAAACTTTTTTTATGACTATAGGTTGCAGTGTGTACACTTTTAACTTGGCTTCAAACTGTCGCGTGACCCCCCTCTCCAAGCTTTCTTCCATTCTCCTGGACGAAAACCCCTGTCGAGCCGCAGCGCACGTGCCGCAGCCGGACAGAACTTCGCGCAAACACACTCGACGTCTGCTAGTATAACAATGCCGGCTTTGCATCTGCACACGATAAAATACAAGAAGCCTCGAAGGCACGCGGTATTTATGAGAAATATTAGAGAGTAATAACTAAGCGATTCAGCGGGCCGAGCGAACGAGCGGAGACGCCAACTGCGCATGCGCGGCCAGCTGGGACAGCCAGCGTTTTTGCGGACCGAGCCGCTCGCCCGCTCATTTCGTCTCCTCAGCGAAGAGTGCGCAGAGGGCGAGCGTTTTCCAAGATGGCAGGCCCCCAACACAAGCGGCCGTGGCATGTCGTCATGTCATGTAACAAATACGAAGATGTGTTTCCACATAACACCTGTGATCGAATTAAAAACGCCTTTTGCAATATGCTTTTCGTATTCGGCAGGTCAAGCATCTGCTCGATCGACAGCAACTTCAACCTTGTTCAGCAGGAGGCGCCACAATGTGCTCCGTTGAAAAAAGCGGACTCTTCGTTTCGTCTTGCGTAAAGCCCCGCCATCGCGTCTACTGCCGGCGGAAAACGCATGGAGGGGCTTTAGTCTTGCGCTCCGCTGCCCCTTCCACTCCGACGCTGGGCCCGCCGGCCCGCTGAGCAATTAGCTATTACTCACTAATATTCAACGCGCTAGAAAACACGATCGAACCACTGCAGGGCTTCGTAAACACAACGTTTCTTCCTTGCAAATATCGTGGTATTTTGGGTGTAAATCGCGTTAGATGTGCAAACGATTACCTTGGTTTAACAAAACTTGATACTGGGCTAGATGGTGCATGATCATGATCGCAGTAATGTAGGCGCAGGAACAACACTCACAATGACACGAGGAGACAGGACAAGCGCTCACTTTCATCTGCCTTTATTTGTTGCTACGCCGACAAATATATACACATACCATACGCATGCTCCATCACTCAAACACATCGCCACCGTCATCCGAAATCACATATCATTACACACAGCTCTCTAGATATTTTATGTCTCCTTTCCTAAGATTAACAGACGTTTCACTAATGCACTCTTTGCCCTTTTTTCTTTCCCAACCACTTCTCCGAACAATGACTGCAAGGACCGCCACCAAACCGGTGGTAATACCGTACGTAGATAGAATCGCACACCATGTGAAAAAGGTGTCGAACCGGTACGGTGTGCCTGTGGTTTTTTTCTGCGCCGAAGAAACTTGGGCAGCTGTGTTGCACGTGTGTCAAGAAAGGGAGTAAAAAAGAAGAGAATGCGAGAAGAAACATGGCGTAGAATATGCTAAGTGTGCTACTAGAGTAGTCTATGAGGTTCCAATGGCGTGCGGCATATCTTATATAGGACAAACAGGTCGCTGCTTCAATGACCGGGCAATGGAACACGCACGTGCTGTTAAGAAAGGGGGAAGTAACATGGCAGAACATTGGCAAGATGTAGTGATTGCGAGCCAAGATGGAAAGAAACGAAAATTCTTGGTAGGGGAGCGACCAGACGGCACGTGAACTGTTAGAGGCGCATTTCATTTGCAAGAAGAGCAAAGAGTGCATTAGTGAAACGTCTGTTAATCTTAGGAAAGGAGAGATAATCGAGGGCTGTGTGTAATGATATGTGATGTCGGATGACGGTGGCGATGTTCTTGACTGATGGAGCATGCGTATGGTATGTGCATATATTTGTCGGCATAGCCACATGAAAGTGAGTCTGGCCGGCTGCAGGTCGTCGCCTCCTTTCCGTTTCCCGGAACGCTGGCTTGCCCCGCGGTCATCAACAGGGCTAATGGGGGACGGACAATGTCCAGCAGCGCCGCGGGGGTCTTCAACGGCAGGCCGAGGCGCCCCAACCCCGGAAAACAAAGGGTGGCGCTGGCGGGCAGATCGGCCTGAAGGCGCCGGCGAGGCTGCGCCGCAGCTGCCCCCCTACTGGGGCAACATCAGCCGATGGTATCTCGTCGGCGAGCCACAGAGCCACGAACACAATAGGCAGGTCGGACTGATGGCGCCGGTGAGACCGCGCTGCAGCTGCATCAGCCACGGGGAACTTGGTGAAGAACCACGATCACAACAGGGTTGAGGGCAGGGGAGGCAGGCCTGAGCTTCTTCCTTCTTTTTTTTAGGGGCGAAGCTCCTTAAAGGCCAAACCACACGTACGCTTCTGTACGCATCCACGCACGCGCCGACGCGTGAAACTCAGCCGCGCCTGGCGCGGAATCGTGGCTTGCAACCGCACGTCGCGTGCGCCAGCGCGCGTTCACTCCGGCTATGCAGACGTCGGCGTAGCAGGTATCGCTTCGTGCCGATCTACTGACAGAGCTTCACGCTACGCGATGTAGGCCTCGCTACAATCCCGTGGCAGAGGTGGTGCCTCACAACGCCACTCCACACCACGAAGCACCGCTAGACGAACACTAGCGCGTATTCGATAGTGTCGTGCACGCTGTAGCAAGGTGCACGATAGGTCGCGCACGACGGAGTGTGACCATGCCCGCAGTGACGGGAGGCAACCGAGCCCATTAAGCGCTTTAGTGTGCCTAGATGTCTTTAAATTGTGGTCGAAAATAAATACGTGAGTACAAGCGTAATTGTAATGCATAGACACTTGCCGAATAAGCATGAAAAGGAACGACTCCAAACGCGCGTTGGACGCGTGAAATCGAGCGCAGATATCAAGCCGGGCTTGTTCTCCGCGCCTAGACGCGCCCAGATGCGCCTGCGCCTTGTACGCATGCGCAGTTACGCGAATGAGCGCGCGCAAGTAAGCGCACAGAAGCGTACGTGTGGTTGGGCCTTAAGGCGTGGGTCGTGCCGCTCGTGCGTCCCCGATGTATGTAGTTGTAGGTTGTAGTTGTAGCACAGAACACCTATACTATGACCAACGTAGAGAAGGGAAACTGTACCTTTGACAGTGCAACGAAAATAAGGGTAGCGGTGGCGTCGTGAACTAAAGTATACGACCGAGAGATGGCGCCGCGCAAGCTATCATCATCACCACGCAATACAATATGGCGGTTGCGTTGCTGCTGCGTGCGGCTGGCCGCGCTGCTCGCTCGCTGGTCCTAGGCGTGCGGTTACCGCTGTCCCGAGGCGTTATTCTCGAGTACAGTACTCTAATACGAGTACAAATATTTCTGCTATGTCGCCAGGTGACCTAGAGGCCTCAACTGGCAATAAACGCACCAAGCAAGTAAGCTTACGTCCTTTATTGGCAATCGTGATGGATGCAGCATACATATAAGGGAGCAATGCTGTCGCTGACAGATTTGAACGTACAGACAACATAAATAGCCGTCTGCTTAATAAAATTACAAGCTGAAATTTATCTCATTCTGTTCGTAAGCAGAGCGATGTTTCAGACAACCATGTTTACGCTGGGCTGCCCTTGAAACGCAGTACTCGAAGCGCGCGGCTGACGATGCTTTCTGCGTCGTCGCTTTGCTCTGAGGCCATCTAGCTGATTCGTTCGTGTACTCAATAAAAACAGTAGGCTTTCTGAAGCATTGTGATTCACTTCGGTTCCTATGTGATTATCAAACGCGCTCCAATAGCACGGAATGCGCCGGCCATCGCGCGATTCGAGTATCACGTTTCAATCGCATAGCACTGTATACATACTGTATTTGTGCACGCTGTCGCCCGTCTCACTCTACACGTCTGCGTTTATCGACTTTGGCGTTATTAAACAGGCAGCATCAAAATTTCGCCAAAGGTGTAGTGTCAGCAGATTATCATGATACACTATTTTGACATTTGACGAGGGGCACATGGCTTTGAAAAAAAATAATAAAGTGATAATAAACCACTATTTTTGTGTACATACTCTGTGATTTTGATATTGCGTTCAGTTTCCCTTCTCCTGCGTCCCTGTCTGAACTGTTTTGTTACAACAAACTGCTACTAACTAGCTCATCTTCCAGTGGTTCTCAACTCGTATATTATATAGCACTTGTAAAGCAAAATTTACGTTATCCCGTTGAAAGATTAATTTGGTTTATGTATTCGAAAGAGGTGAAGGGTTTGCTGTGGTATGAACACTTCAATCAAGTGACAGTTGGCTAGCAACGAAAGCCTCAGTCCGAAGCAAACATTTCAACAGGCACACATATTTCTCAAGGCCGTTACAGAAGACAGTTTCCAAAGATCAAGCTATACCCTTGCTTGTCCATTGCTGATCAACTGATAAGTAAATGAGTCAATCTCTCCTGGTTCTGTGAGTGCATAATCGTCATAGTGGCTGCTAGATTTACAGTTTTGTTCTTTACTACCCTTTAGCTGTGCCTCACTCTTAGCATGGGTGTCACACAAAACCAGAAGTTTCCCCAGGAACTAAAATTAGGAGGTGGGTCTAGACATCAGTGGGAGGTGTGGAGCACCAGATATTTTGAACTTGTTACAAACATTTAGAAATTAAGGGGGTTTGTTTAGAAAGACGAGGTGTGAACACCCTCTCTAGGGGTTCTATTGGGAAATCTCTGCTCAAAACGGGCCTTTTTGAGCTGCATAGTAGTTCAAAGAAATAGCACTCAGTACACATTCAAATATAAAATACAAGCAAATGCTAGCCAAACAGCTCTAGCGAGATCTGAGTTACCTCTTCTGTGTACTGTATAAACTTACTTTTTAAAACTTGATGTTTAGGTCTCTTGTCTGGACCTGATTTTATTATTTGCCGTATTCCTGTGACTGAACCTTACACAAAAAAACAAGTTTCTTGCACACATGCAACAGTGTTTTGTGGATGGAATGTCTCTCCTCACATAAGCCCTTTAACAGACCAGAAGAATTCACTCACTGCAACTAGGAATGACCCTTGTAAATGCATGACAAATTACACAGCCTGTATAACAAAATACTACCTAAAATTTTATGTGCAGCTTTCCTTCTGCCCTAATAATCAAACTGTACTTGGTAGTAAAGTCATGGCTGTTATTCTCCAGGTGACCACTACATAGCATGTCTTTTAACAAAGGGATCAAGTGCCTGTACACATTTTCCACTTTCAAAAGCTTTCACAATGTAGCTCACAAGAAGACAGCATTATGCCTTACGGTATCATTCCTTGGCATTGCTGTGCAAAATAATGTTCACATTTACAACAATCTACACTCAATGCAATGAGGAAATGCTGCGCTCAGACACGCTACTGCTGGCTTGTTTTGCACCATGTTATATGCAATACTCGATACAAATGTGGACGCACACTTACAGAAGGATACCATGCGACAGTCACTATCCAAGGAATCCTAAGCCGGCACATTTCCCTTGCGCTGGTTACTTCTTGCATCAAAAATCACTTGTGCAGCCAATCTTGCACTGGTTTAACATACCACATACTACTGTTGCATTTTGGTGTACAGTTCCCATTCCTTTCACGTGTTGAGCTTGTAAACTGTTTTTGGTGACGGATGGAGTTCAGGAAGACCTCTCTTCGGGCGACTTTTCAGCTTCTTGCGCCTTGGTAGGGGTAGCTTGAAAACTAACAATCCTTTTGTTGTCCATTGTCCTGAATAGAAAAAATAAATGAGGTCATGAGGAAGCCATAAAAAAGAAATGGTGAGCGAAAACTCGGTCTAATAAATTAGCGAAGCATAACCATAAATTAAATGTCCACAAACATACCGTGTGAGGATTTTCGGTCCCTGAGGTTACTTCCATTGGCAACACAATCTCTGCTGACTTGAAGTAGGTTCAGAGATTACAGCAGCTAAGTGTGTGCAGATATGTGCAGTTTCTTGAAGGCTGTGGTTGATAAACAAAAAAGAAAGAGCCACTGTTACTATGGTAGAAACATGCATAACTTTGTAATTCATGTCTAACAATGCATACAACACTCCTGCAAACATGAATAGCATGCATGTAAGATTTATTTGAGCATCTATTTCAGTGATGCACTTAGCCAAGCCTCACTCAAGGGACATTTGTTTCTTTAGTAAGCAATTAAATTGTCCCACTGCATAAACATGCACTATTAACGCTTATGAACTTATTTTGTATATTGAAATATAGAATTCCTTCTCCATACTCTTATGTACATTTGCCTCTAACATACCATGGATGTATGTGCATTTCCTGCTATAACTCACTTGGCAGAGGGAGGCAAAGCTTATGCTGCGGTCCGTAACAGATGTTTCACGGGAAAGATATTTATACATTTGTGAGATATTTAAATAAACATTTTTATACAACATCATTGGTACGCAGAAACCGTGCTTCTGATTAGCTGCACAAATAATAACACTTAATGAAATGTGTTCTTTAGTCGTTTTGCAAGCAATAGCGGTGTTACACGGGCACTTTTGATCGCGATCAGGACTGATCTGGATCGAGTTTGGCGCTGACATGAGCCAAATAGTGATATGGTTTCCAGATCGCGATCATCACACGATTCCTATCGGGCCTGATCACGCTCAAGAATAACCATATAGCAGCAGCTGAGCATCATCGAGCCTAATCGAAATCCGCCCTGATCGTGATCAAACGTGCGCGTGTAACGCAGGTTTAACAATAATCAGTGTTGAAGATGCACAGCAGCGCATTTTTACTCACCGGTGCTTATGGCCACATGGTGCAGGGTCAATCCGTTTTCCTAGGTTGTCTTCCAGCACTGTGCTCAGTTCTGACAATCAATTTTTCACGCGCAAGCTATGCAACCGTTATGCCAGCGAACTGTCGCAGCTGGTAAAATTCACCGTTGTTGGACACGTTCGCTGTGTGGCAGCGGCTATCTAAACAAGGTAACGTAAAGCGGACGTGCGTGGTCGAAGGAAATGACCGCGATACAATTTGAATCAAACAAGCGGCCAAAACTCAATCGATACCAATGGGCTGCTGCTCATCGCGCGTCAGTGTAATGTCAAAACTTAGGACTCAAGCACATACGTTATGCATGAAGTTCAAGAAAAGCACATCTTTACTTACTTTATAAAAAATGACGCAGTAACCAAGCTTGTCAAATACTTTCAATACGTTTTTATATCAATTTTTTGTCCCGTCGAGCGCCCCTAGCAGAGAAAATGCAAACTAAAGTATACGACCGCTAAAAGAGGAGTTAGTAGCTCCACTCTACGCGCAACTTGATGGAACGCGCCGCGGTTGATTTTTACGCCATCTGCGGCGATCGCTGAAACGTAGAGCCTTCCCGGGCCTGGTTGTAGTAGGTAGCCACCCCTCGTTTAGTTCTTGGAATGTCCGCTAGATGGCGGTACTTGTGTATATGAGGACTTGTGTATATGAGTATACGGTACTTGTGTAATCAGGAAATATTGTGGGAAATTTTGGAAGGAATGGGCATAGGCGACGATTGTGTACAGCTTTTGAGGGAAATATATCGAGAAAATACAGTTTGCATAGAATGGGAAGGAATAAGTAGCAGAGAGAACGTTGATATTAGCAAGGGGCTGAGACAGGGATGTCCTTTATCGCCGCTGTTATTCATGCTGTACATGTTTAGAATGGAAAAAGCGCTAGGAGATAGCCACATTGGTTTTAATCTGTCACACAAACAGGGCGGCGTGATGATTGAGCAGATGCTTCCGGGTTTATTTTATGCTGATGATATTGTCTTATTCGCAAACAGTCGAGATGATATACAACGGCTGGTGAATATATGCGGGAAGGAAGGCGAGGATCTAGGACTAGGATTTAGTGTAACAAAATGCGGATTGATGGTATTCAATGATCCCAACGACCAGGCGGTATCCATACAGGGCCAAGAAATACCGAGAGTAAGCGAATACAAGTACCTTGGCGTATGGGTAAATGAGGGCGATAGATACATGAAGGTACAGGAAAAAGCCTTGGCAGCAAAGGGAAAGAGGAACGCAGGAATAATGAAGCACAGAGCGTTATGGGGACACAATAGGTACGAGGTGCTTAGGGGTCTGTGGAAAGGGGTAATGGTACCGGGGCTTACATTTGGGAACTCAGTGGTGTGCATGAGGCCAGAGATACAATCGGGAATGGATGTGAATCAAAGAACTGTGGGACGCCTCGCGTTGGGTGCTCACGGGAAAACTACAAACGAGGCTGTAAAGGGCGATATGGGATGGGCGAGTTTTGAGGCAAGGGAAGCGCAGAGCAAAATAAGGTTTGAAGAGAGGCTAAGGAATATGAAAGCGGTTAGGTGGGCAGTGAAGGTGTTCCGCTATTTATATAGAAAGAGCGTTGACACGCAGTGGAGAAAGAGAACTAGGAGGCTCACCAGTAAATATACGGCTCTAAGAGAACTGACAACAAAGAGCGTAAAGGGAAAAGTCAGAGAGGCGGAGAAGATTTACTGGAGGACAGCGATGGAAAAAAAACCGACTCTGAATAACTACCGAGAGGGCAAAAACGAAATAAAGAGGGAGGCATTTTATGATAATTCAAGAGGAAGCGCTTTATTGTTTGAAGCGAGATCGGGCTGCCTTAGAACGCGTGTTTATAAAGCGAAATTCAGTAAAGAAGAAGAAAAATGCACATGCTGTGAGGAAGATAGGGAAACGACAGAGCATGTTCTGATTGAATGCGGAAATATCCACCCAGGTGTACGTTTGGGCACCACCCTACATGAAGCCTTGGGTTTTAGGGCGAACAACGGGAAGCTGAACATAGCCGCGATTGAAATAAGTAAGAGACGGTTAGAATACTGGTGGCAGAAAACTAGAGAGAACGGACAAAAATAATTATAGGGGAAAAATATGGAATTTCTGCCATAAGGAGCAGGGAACTGGGATATGAAATTCCGTTTTTGATATGGCATGATCGATTTGATTGAAGTAAATTTAAAAGGCATGAGGAAAATTAAAAGAGAAAAAAAAAGTTCTTAAATCTTCTTACGAGCCTGGTGGCGCACATGTCACCGCCCCGTTACAAAGGGGAAGCTCATAGCATCCATCCATCCATCCAGCGCTGGAGTTGCCGCTGCTGCTGCGCGGGGCTGCGCTCCTCTCATTCTTCTGGATCGTCGCCGTACGCGTCGGATCGCGCTTCATGGACCATGGACGAAGAGAAAAAAATTCCGAACGTTGTGTCCGAAGCGCGGAATCGAACCAGGGACCCCTCGCTTCCGAACGCGCGGCGCTAGCCACTACGCCACGAAGCGCACATGGACACATGCACCATGATGACAGTAAACACCCAATATTAACGAAAGACTGCGCGTTTTTAACGCGTTTGTGCTAGCGCGTTACGACCCGTGTAAGAAGCTGGTGTAAGACGCTGAGGCCTCTCCGCCTTTTACTCTCTCAGCAGTCATGTGATGGCGTCGGCAAACGCGGTGCGCGTTCCGGCCTGTGTAAGGGGCTGCGTGAGACGTCTTTACACGATGATCCACTGGGCGAATTGCACGGAAGATTCACGGTTTACCGATGATTCCCTTCGGAGCTTCGCTCACTCATCATCATTCACCCCGTGGATATGCTGCGATTTTTTTTTTTTTTTGCACTCTAATTATGTGCCGGAGTGTTCCTGGGTGCTCGCAAAATTGACATTTTTTTTCGTTGTACTGAGCAGGGAACAAAGATGGAGCTTCGATAGGTGCGCGAACGTGTTAGGATGCAATAATTCTAGTCTTGTATATTGTGCCTCTTGTGTTGACCGGTTTCTTGATAAGAGTGAAGTGAGCTCTTCTGTATCCTCCGAGGTCCTGTCGATGAGTTATTGGACCTTGCAGTGCGATTGATTGTTTTCCATGCCCCGTCACGGTGGTCTAGTGGCTATGGTACTCGGCTGCAGATCCGAGGGTCGCGGGATCGAATCCCGGCTACGGCGGCTGCATTTCGATGGAGGCGAAATGTTGAGGCCCGTGTGCTGTGCATGTCAGTGCACGTTAAAGAACCCCAGGTGGTCGAAATTTCCGGAGTCCTCCACTACGGCGTCTCTCATAATCAGAGCTGGTTTTTGGACGTTAAACCCCACAAATCAATCAATCAATGATTGTTTTCCATGAAAACGACACGTGACAGCCGTGAAACACAAGAGTCGTGACATAGGCGGAGACTTTTTCATTTTCCGGAGGGGGCGCCGAGATCTTCGCTGCGGTCTTCTGTCCTCATTCTCCAACTACCCTTTCTCGTCTTTCTTTCTCTAATTTTCCTCCTCACCCTCTCCCATATTTTTCAGAGACGCCGGGGCACTCAGGCAATTTTACTTTTTTTTTTTTTCTGGTGATGAAAACAGGCAAACTGCCACACGGGCGGACTGGAAGAGCGACGCGCGCGCGCACTTGCGCGCGTCGCTCTGCGGTCCGTCCACGAACGCATCAACGTCGCTGTGAAGTCACATCTGACATTCTTTTGTCCAAGAAATATTTATTTTACAATAAATATTTCCAAATGACACAGAAAGTACAAGAGAAGAAAAAAACGTCACAGCAAGTCACTTTCGTGCAAATAATTTTTGAACTTTACATGATTATTTGCACTTCACATTTGTTACTCACATTGTCATGCAATCATGATCCAGTGAATTAAACACCAGTTAAAGGAATACTGACACAACATTTAAGGCGATCGAGATAACTTACGGGATAGATTTGCGTCGACACACACGAACCATCTACAAAATATCAACGGCTGATATAGCTTAGAACATATTTAATATCAATTTTAACGTGCGTGTCGCGCCACTGCACGCGAAACGCGCTTTTGTGTTTCATGCAAACAACCAGCCGCCACCTGCGTGACGAGTTCGTGTTACCGTCATGGTTCTTGGGAGAGCGCTCATCCTAGCATACGTTTCCGACGGAAAGATGGGGCAGAATTGCACCGGAGTACAAACTGTCGTCCTCGCCTCGGCAGCGCATTTTTTAAGGATCACGCATGTTTGAAACTTCCCAGAGGGGATTACAGCAGCACCCAGGGAGCCTTCACTCAAAAGAGTTGTCCGCGCGGTGCTCATGTGAACTCGGCTTTGTGTGCACATGTAGTCGGCTATGTTTACATGAATACCATCCTGGGTGCCGCCTCACTTTTTTTTTTATTGATATGAGATTAGGAGATGTTGGCGCACAAATAAGGCGCCGGCTACTCCTTGGCTCCTGGGGTCCGTACAACAAGCATGGTGCTAAGCAGTATGCGAAGCAATCTGGCATAATCACAAGAATAGTGGTTTCGTCAGAAGAGTAACAAAGAAACACAACGTATACAAATATAAGTTCAAACACATGGCAGTACTTTCGAGTAAAAGTCTCTAATATACATAAGAATGTCACTGGCACAAAAACGTCCATAGTCAGTCAGAGGCACAAAAACGTCCATAGTCAGTCACAGGCACGTGGTCGTGTAAAGCAATCACCAGATATTGAATAACATATCCATATAGTACTCTTTGAAATTGCGCTAATAAAGTCCAGCAATGCCGCTTTCTTCTAAAAACGTTTTCAGTGCTTTTAACGCGTTTTTTTGCAAGGCCATCGTCGGCCATGGACCCAGAAGTTTCTTTAAACTGAATGGCCGACGGTCCAGTGTTATCAGGGCTGCTTTTAGTCGATGCCTTGGTTCGTCGTGATTTGGGCAATCTAGGAGCAGGTGACTTATGTCTTCGTCTTGAAACCCACAATCACAGTCGGGAGTTCTAGCACGGCTAATTTTGTGTAGGAAATGCTTTGTGTAGGCAGTACCTAATCTTAACCGATGAATGAGGGTTTCCATACTTCTCTCTAAAGATAATGATATTCTGAGTTCAATAAACGGATCGATATGATACAAGTCACAACTTTTGGAATTTTGATCAAACCATGTACTTCTGCTCATTTTGAAAGATGTTGTCTTTAAAACGCAGCGCAATTCATTTTTCGACAACGGGAGGGAGACCGTGGCCTCCTTGTGATGTGCTTGTCGTGCTGCATCATCGGCTGCTGTGTTACCGGGAATGTTGCAGTGGCCTGGTATCCACTGAAATACTACGTCGTGTTTCGCTTGGTTTGCTCTTGAGAGTTCTTTAAGTATCTCATATATTATACTCTCGCTGGTCATTTGTGCTTTTGTGCTGCGCAGGGATGTTAGAGCTGCCTGTGAATCACTAAATATTACCCATCTTTGCGAATCTCTCACAGATGTTATAAATTTGATGGCACACAGGATAGCAAATAGTTCGGCCGTTGTAGATGATGTAGCACGACACAGTTTATAGGACTCTTGCGTATGGAATTGCGGAACAACGAATGCCGAAGTAGAGGACGTTGCTACACAGGAGCCGTCCGTATAAACGTGCACGTATCCTGGATACAGCATATATATCTGATACAGCGCCAGTTGTTGAGCGGTCGGTATAAACATGTCTCTTTTTCTTATTATTCCCTCTACCGACAATTCAATTTTTGGTAGTGCAAGCTTCCATGGAGGATAATCAACGTCACAATGCCAATATGTGTTGCTTGGTAATATATGAATATTTGCTTGAACTGCCTTATGCATATAACTTCTGTCTCTTTTCCAAATGTCTAGTACTAGTGGGTGATTCTTATGTTGAGTTTGAAGACGAAAGAAATGCCGGCATGTTTCTATTGTTCTCATAACTGGAAACGGAGTTTGGCGGGACTCAGCTATTACAAGCCGGCTAGACGTCGCTTTTGGAACTCCTAGACATATGCGCAGTCCTCTTGCTATAAGTCTTTGAAGCCGCTCTTCTGACGTGCGAGAAATGTTATGTAAGATAGCCGCAGAGTACGCAATTTTTTGTCTTATTAAAGCATTGTGAACAGTGAGCATGGACGACACCGATCCACCCCATGATGTGCCAGCAAGTCTGCGAAGTATATTTACTATAGTGTTGACGTCACTTTCCAGCTTCCTAATGTGAGGTGCCCAGGATATTTGCCGATCTAGTATTATTCCAAGGAATCTATGCTGTGTGACTATCGCCAGTGGTTGTCCCTCAAGATTAAGGCTAAAATGTTTTAACTTCCTGCGAGTGAAGGGCATTACGGCTGTCTTTTCGTGTGACAAAACCGCCTCACTCATCGCTCTTTGAAACGGAAAGTGCGTCTGGGCTCCACAAAACCGTATAAAAAATATTAACAATCGCGCGCTCGAGCCCTCGACGTTTGCAGCCGAGGTAAGTGGGGCATTAGCTACTTATTGCAAAATAAAAAAAAAAAAAACAAGATGTAGAATTTTTGTGCAGGTACTCATATAACGTATCAACGTACTATGATTGAAAAATGATTCACAAAACACCGGCTGCCAAAAGAAAGATTCCCCGGGCTAGCGCACGAGGTTCCGTGCGCCGATTGCCACGCCACTTACATCGGCGAGACAAAAATCTTTCCGGAAAGGATGCGGCAACAACAAAATGACGTACGTAGCTTTAACGCTACGCGGAACGCGCTCGCAGAACACAGCGAAAAGAACGACCATCACATCAACTTCGACGACTCCCGGGTCCTCGACACGGAAGGTAACCGAGCCAAACGGCAGTTCTTAGAGTCGTGGCATGTCCAAACAACAGCTGGAAATATCAGCAGCTCAACTGGGACCCTGCCGAGTGTGTTTATACATTATCTCCGGAACCAATGGTTAAAAAAATACCGCAACAAGAAAGGCGGGAGGAATGACGGTGGAGAGAGGGACAATCACAAATAAAAGTCGCTAGCTTCGGAGCCGGCAGGATAGTCACCCCTTGGTGAAGAGATCGAATGGGTCTCGAAACGTTGGGCCAGTTTTTAATTTCAATATTAAAAGCTTATATTAAGAAAAGTGGCTGGAGAGTTTGTTTTTTCGTATAGGCCAATATTGGACTTCCGCCGCCGCCGCAGCGAACCGCTTTAACAAGAGGGCTTCCTTGGCACCGCCATTATCCCTTTAAAACCCGCCAAAAATCCGCTGTCGAGGCTGTGCAGTCGGCCTTTGTACACCCGTGGAACAGTCCCGAAAGGAGGTGTTTCTTCTTTCATCTCTGGTCGTTGACACGCCAGGCACGTGGATCGGCGAGCGTGGCCTCGCCGCAAGCTGTGGTTGCCAGCCGGACCTATGCGCAACTCAGATGGGGAGGAAAGCAGTGCATGCTTTCCTGCCCATGTGAGTTCATCATCTTCGCGTGTATTGGCGCATCATTTATGAATATTATTAACGCTTTGCTGAGAGCGTTCAGCCCGTTACGATTATACTTCTGAACTACGCATAACGATCCTCCTCTCCAGACTCCGGCGGGGGCTATGCCCCCCCGCGAAAGTTCGGGGGGGGGGGGGGGCTCGAGCCCCCGAGCCCCCCCGTACTCTCCGCCTATGAGTCGTGATGAACATTCGATCGAAAGAGACAGGCAGATTCAACAACGAGCAGCAGCCTTGCGAGAGCGCAGCGCTCCTCGCCTCAGTTGTCGCGGTTCCGGAAAGGAAAACGCATTATTAATTCGCCTGTGGTCTCGTTCCAGGAATGAAGGACACGTCCGTAGCTGCAACCCTCGAATACGGAGCTGGGAGGACTGAGGACGAGCTTCGGGACCTCGCAGCTCTGCCTTGCAGGAGCCCTGCTTGCAAACTGTGAGTGCGCAGTGCAAAGTTGCAGTTCACATGACACGCTTTGCATATCGCTATAGGCATGCGCGCGGAATTAAGGGGAGGGGGAGGTCGGGGGTGAAACTTTGCTCGTTCTAATGTGGAACCTTGCGCACGCCTATGCGCGTCACCGTATTGTGTGTATTGGGCAACATTCCACATTGCCGGCTGTTTCTTGCATTGGCGCAGCCTTCCGCCAATATTGATATTGGAGTGTTACTGCAAACGAACTTCCCGTATGCCCAAAAATAGGAATAAAAAATAAATAGCAAAGAAGCTGATGTGAATGAGCGATAGGCATTTCATTGCAGTTGCAATAACTTGTTGCTTCTTACTTACATAAGCACGCTGGCGAGATAAGCAGCCACTTAACGAAGTGTATCTCACGCTCGTTGCGTGAAATCATGACACGTTTGTCAGTTCAGTTGCACCTTATATCTTTGTCGTGTAAATCTCAATGTCACTGTCTGCGAAGTTCACACCGAGTTTATATAAATGAAGTAACTTCTTGCCGTATTTTTCAGGTTTACCAAAAGAAAGAAACAAGAGAAAAGGCGGCCTCCAGAGCAAGGCCCGGACTCGCAGTTTTACAGCGGCTGGTGATTCAGGCAACCATCACATCGCCATCTTAGATCCTAGTATGATGGTGCCGCGTAAAAAAGCTGAAGAAATCAACAAAAAAATTCTGATGATCAGTACCGAATAGGTGCCGCAAAATCAACAATGCGGCTTGCCATGTTCAGACGTGTGCGCATTGAGGCGTAAAAGAAATAAAGTTTTCGGAAGTTGCTCAAACCATACATCGTTAGAGGTAAAGGTCACTGACCAGTGTCAAAAATACAAAATGACGTTTCGGGGTCCGTACGGATCCCTTGTTCACAATGTTTGTGGGGTTTAACGTCCCAAAACAAGCTCTGATTATGAGAGACGCCGTAGTGAAGAGCTCCGGAAATTTTGACTATCTGGGGTTCTTTAACGTACCCTGACAACGCACAGCGCACGGGCCTCAACAGAGACCCGTACGGCTGGCAAGATGGCGGCGTCAGTCGAAGTGAGACCGCTCGCTTCAGATCTGTCGGGACCTCGGCCTGCATTGTTAAGCTCATTCACTACCCGCTCATGTTCGTATTTGCCTTAGGTTTGGCTAATTAAGTTTCGCCAGCCGTGGTGCTTTACTGTATTTATAATGCTTGAAATGACAGTGTAATGGCTGGCGAAGTATTCCTTGAGTCACAAGGGCGATTTAGATAAGCCAGCCTTCGCAGGCACATGCACAGAGATGCGCACTCCCTGGGCACTCGAGAAATGTTGCGGGGGGTTCTGATTAGAGCACTGCACGGGCCCGGCCCGGCCCGCGGGCCGGGTCGGGCCGGGTAAGTAATTGTTCAATCGGGCCCGGGCCGGGCTCGGGCCCATGAGCTACGGGCCCGGGCCGGGCCCGGGCCTGGGTCAGGCCCGGTTCTCATACGTGTCGATAATGGCGCGTGTATGCTTTTTGGTTTTGTTGTTTCTTGGGATTTAACGTCCCGAACCTAGTCAGGCTATGTGAGACGCCGTAGTGGAAGTCTCCGGGCAATTTAGACCACCTGAAGTGCATTAGCGTGCACTGAAAGGCAGCACTGCAGCAAGTGCGAAGCAACGGTACACTGCCCAGATTAGTGCATATAAGATGCACTCATGGGTATCATGGGAAACATTTCGAGCATGCAGCTACGCTCCCATGCCCGCCTCGCCTGCTTCCGCCTTCGTGACTTTGTAGACTGGTCAACGCGACTCGAAAGTCATTAAGACTTGAGGAGCTGTCTTTCCTGCAGTTTAAGCGCAAGAAGAGAAGTGACTCCTGTCACAGGGTCGCCGATCCACGCAGATGTTGCTGACTTTTGTGCTAGCAAGGCAGTTGCAAATATTTATGATTTGGCAATTAGAGAGTCAGAACTAGCATTTAACTCGGATTCTCATCACATCGAGTGTGCATTTGCTTATTCTCACGGCCACCTTTGTCTTCGTCACACTTCGTCAGTAATTCATAAGTTTCGTCATTCGTCGGAGCACAAGTGTTCTCGTGGCGCTCAAAAACGTGGACGCGCTCCCGAAACAGAAGTGAGCAAGCACCTAAGGAAGGTGATAATCAATATGATTTACTGCAGTGCACTTTGTAACAGGCGTGTGTAT
Source organism: Hyalomma asiaticum (assembly GCA_013339685.2). Taxonomy (NCBI): domain Eukaryota; kingdom Metazoa; phylum Arthropoda; class Arachnida; order Ixodida; family Ixodidae; genus Hyalomma; species Hyalomma asiaticum. The sequence continues at coordinate 8,162,513 of CM023485.1, read as the reverse complement.
TGGCACCCTTTACCGCACAAATATCTAAGGGCTCCAGAGACACCCCGTGTGGACGAATTTTCATCCCTTCAAGCTTCCATCTGCCTTCGAACTTCTGCCGCTACTAGATTTTAGCGGTTAAGTAAGACACATCAAAACGGGAGACATGAACCCCTCCTCTAGTAAAAAAAAAAAAAAAAAAAACGTATGGCAGCTCCGCTGCTGTGAAACCTCGGGACGTGCGTAGCACGGGCACCCAGCGATTCCCGTTCGTAGAGTTCCCACTGCTCCGTGGACCAAAGCGTCAATGACCTCAATGCTTGTGGTAAGCAAGTAGGGTTTCCCCGGCACGAGTAGAATTTGTTAGCCAGAATCGCTAAGTTGGTGTGCGACATGTGCGCTACTTTTTCGTTTACTTTTATCGGCTGCGGTATCACCGTTGCGTGTTAAGTGTACCACGATCCAAAATCGTGGCGCGGCTAGCTCGGTGCGTGCGCTAACATAAGTTGATTATAGTGGGTAATACAGGTTTTGCGGAAGCTATATACAGAGGCATAGACTAAGTATTCTGTGCCGCACTTGAGATGCTTGACACCCTACATGTTGAAACAAAAGCAGAAGGGCCAAGTTCATTCATATGATGGAACACATAACTTCTTTTATTGACGGAGCAGTTGACACCTTCTGAAATGAAGCCTTTAGTGAAGCAATAGAATATGCGAGATCCGCGTGAAATGTCCTTCCACGTGGGCGCTACCGCTCTCAGAAGTTTGCTTTTCCTCTACTCTCCGCCTTTTCCTGCCCATCGTAGTCACCGCTTTTTCCTTTCGGGCACACGTCGCCTCCACCGTCACAGCCGCCAGCTGCAAGACTACAACCACGACTGCGAGCCACAGACAGTCAGACTTCGCTCCCCTGTTTGCACCGAGGTCTCTGGTCCTCGGCGGCAACCAACTCTCCCGATTGCAGTCATTGCATGGGATCACGCTCCGGACACCAGACCCGCCGCGTTCGACGTGGAGCGCTTAAGAAGCCAGCGGCTAGTTCAGTTGGGCGCTCTAATAAGCAGTTATTTCGGAAGCCCTTAGTCCGGTCTTGATTTAAAGTAAACACTTTCAAAGACCGAGGACGGTCAAACAAAGGCGACGAGATAGGCATCTAAAGCGAATAGCGAGGACGGTATGTCGCTCGCTAACGTGTGTGGCTTGCTTTGACAGATCTATAGTGTTCTGTATCCGCCACGCGGTCTGATAAGATTACACCCGCGGTGACGTATGCTTGACCGGCATGCAGCGTTACCTATAAAAGTGCGCTGCTGTATGAAATAAAGGTTTTTCGTATTGCTTCCACCGATGCGTCGTTACTGCTCAGAATAGAATATCTGGCGACGAGGCTGGGACTGGCGAGCAGTTTAAACGCCGCCGGCCAGCAGCAGGAACGAGACTGAACCACTGGCGGAGCAAGGCGACATGGAGCCCTTGCAGCCAGGATTCATCGACTGCGTGGAGCAGCGCAACAACTTCGCGGGGAAGCCTCGGTGGCGTACGGGAAATACGGACAACGCACATCGAGGAACTCAACTCGGCAGATAAGTGAACCTTGCTCATTATGGCAGAAACAGGCAATGGTCGAGAAGGTCACGGGCGTATGCTTGGCAGGATGACAGAATTCAACCCGAAAATCGACAACATACGCTCGTATTTTGAACGCTTCGAGAACTACGTAGACATAAATGATGTCCCTGAGAGCAAGAAACTGAGGTTGTTTCTGAACGTGCTCGGAGCGGAAGCTTATGAAGAGCTAAAGAAGATAGTCGTGCCCCATTTGCCTTCTGAGAAAAGTTTTGAGGACCTTAAGCAGCTCCTAGAAGCTAATTTCAGCCCAGCCCACTCAATCATTGCAGAACGTTGTAAATTTAATCGCCGAATGCAAACAGAACAGGAAGGTGTCAAAGATTTCATCACTGGATTGAAGCATCTAGCAAGAGACTGCAATTTCGGCACGTTTTTAAATGATGCCTTAAGGGACAGGCTGGTAGCCGGTTTGCGTGACGAAGAAACACAACGGGTTCTTTTTGCACAGGCAGGCCTGACATTCGAGCTGGCATGCAAAATGGCGCTAGAAAAAGAACTATAGCTGCGCAACAGGCAAAGCAAATGCATCAGTTTGACGGAAAACCATGCAGTGTCAACGTCACTCGCGGCAATCGAGACCGTGATAAGGGAACCAGACCAAGGCCAGTTGCACGGTCAAAAGATGAGCATGATAACGAGCAACGAAGTGGTTGTTGGCATTGCGGAAAGCGTCATGAGGCAGAAAAATGCTGGTATCGGAACCACACCTGCCGAAATTGTAACAAAAAAGGGCACTTGCAAGCCGTCTGCAAGAAAGTAGCCAAAACAAAAGTTGTCAGATATGTAGACACCACGGACGACGAATCCGAAGAATTCAGCTGTCACACGGTGTTCTATTCTGGCAGAAGCTCCAGTGGCTACAGCGTAGACATTAACATTGAAGGGAAGGCTGTTTCGATGATAATCGACACGGGTGCAGCAGTGACGATCATACCAGAGCGTTTGTATAACCAGTATTTTCCGCATGTCAAGTGCGTGAAAACAAACGTATCATTGCGCACGTACACAGGGGAACGTCTCCAAGTATTGGGAAAAGCAAACGTCTCCGTGGACCAGGAAGGAAACGAGATCACTTTACCTGTGGTGGTCGTGAAAGAGAACGGAACGATGATGCCTGCTCTCTTGGGAAGAGACTGGTTGGAAAAACTTAAGATAAACTGGAGAGCAGTATACAGCCTGTCCGCGGACACACCAGTTGAGCAGAGGGTAGAAGCCCTACGAAGGAAGTTTCCCGAGGTATTCAAGAGTGCCCCGGGCATCGTCAGAAACTTCGAAGCTCGCATCCTTGTAAAGGAAGGGGCTCAACCAGTGTTCTCAAAAGCCCGGACAGTACCGTTTGCTATCAAGCATGAAGTAGCAAAGGAGTTAGACAAGCTCGAACAAGCCGGAATACTCAAAAGGGTCACGAAAAGCGACTGGGCAACGCCTCTGGTGGTGGTCTCAAAGAAAGGCGGTGCAGGATTAAGGTTATGCGGCGACTACAAAGTAACGGTCAATCCTGTTCTGAAAACGGACCATTATCCGTTACCACTGCCAGAAGATTTGTATTCCACGCTCGCCGGAGGCAAGATCTTCTGCGTCCTAGATCTATCGCAAGCCTATCTACAGGTGCCGCTTGCTGAAGAAAGCAAAGCGTTGTTAACGGTGAACACGCATCTTGGATTGTTTCAGTTTCAGCGTCTTCCATACGGCATCTCTAGCGCCCCTGCTATTTTTCAGTCATTAATGGAAGAAGTCCTAAAAGGGATCCCAAAAGTGGGGTGCTATATAGACGACGTCATCGTCGTAGGTGATAACGTAGACGACTGTCAAGAAACCGTGGAAAAGGTACTTCAACGATTTGCACAGTACAATATCACCGTAAAAGATCAGAAGTGTGAATTTTTCAAGCAGTCCGTCGTTTATCTTGGGCACAAAGTGACAGCAGATGGTATTTTTCCAACAGCAGCAAAGATAAAGGCCATCTCGGAAGCACCTCAGCCAAGTAACGTAACCGAACTGCGAGCTTTCTTGGGACTCCTGAATTTCTACGGAAAATTCATCAAAGACTTGGCTACAGTCGCTGCACCAATGTACGACCTGCTCAAGAAGGATAAGAGCTGGATGTGGACGGACGCATGTTCAAGATCGTTCGTGGAATCCAAGCAGCGCCTTATCGACAGTCAAGTTCTGACGTTTTACGACGTGAATAAGGCAATCGGGTTAAGCTGCGACTCTTCGGCCTACGGTCTTGGGGCCGTGATTTTCCACGTTATGCCTGATGGTTCAGAAAGACCCATCGCCTTCGCCTCCAGAACGTTGAACGCAGCGGAGCGCAATTATGCGCAAGGGGAGAAGGAAGCCCTGGCCATAATTTTCGGTCTAAGCAGGTTTCATAGATACCTGTACGGACGGAAATTCACGCTGTATACCGACCACCAACCGCTGTTAGGCACCTTGGCATCGGATAAACCAATTCCTTCCCTGGCCGCAGCAAGGATTCAGCGTTGGGCTATCACGTTAGCAGCTTATCAGTACACACTGCGGTACAGAAATGGCAAAAACATGGAAGTTGCCGACGCCCTTTCAAGGCTGCCACTTCCAGTCAAACAAGAAGGCGCCACACAAGAATGTCTGGCAGTTTTTGATTCGACGCCTCTCGCCGCAAGCCAAGTGGCTAGTGCGACTAAAAGAGACCGTATTCTTTCCAGAGTCGTGCAGTTCACCTTATCTGGCTGGCCCGCGCACTATGATGATCAATTTCAGCCCTTTTACGTTCGTCGAAACGAACTTTCGTACGAGCAAGGCTGTGTCACGTGGGGCCAGCGAGTCATCATTCCGGACGAACTTCGAGAAGCGGTGCTAACATTGCTGCATGAAGAGCACCCAGGAATGCAAAGAATGAAGATGCTTGCTAGGTCGTTTGTTTGGTGGCCGTTAATTGACAAGGACATTGAAGCCACTGTCCGTCAATGTCAAGTGTGCCAAACGACTATGCCGGCGAAAGCACCAGGGCCATTGCATCCATGGACTTATCCAACTCGTGTTTGGCAGAGAGTTCATGTCGATTTCGCCGTGAAGGATGGCGCCAACTTATTTCTTCTTGTCGACTCTTATTCAAAGTGGATAGAAGTTAAATGTCTCCGCACTACAACGACGACAAAAACAATCGACTGTCTGAAGGAGATATTTGCAGCGTATGGCTACCCGGAGGAAATTATCAGTGACAACGGACCTCAGTTTACTGCACAGGAGTTCGCTGATTTTACCTCCTCCTGCGCGATTCAGCATACCCGTACGCCACCGTACCATGCTTCATCGAATGGGGCAGCAGAACGGCTAGTTCAAACAACCAAAGCCATTCTGCTGAAGCAAGTTCTTCACGATAACCTAACAGGTCAACACAGAACTTTGCATCAGCGACTTAACGACTTCTTGCTTGCTTACAGGAACACCCCAAATTCTGTAACGGGAAGAACGCCGGCTGAGCTGTTCCTCAAACGACAACCTCGAGTAAAGCTGTCGCTCCTGAAGCCAAGTTTTGTACACGATATGAGGGGTCGTCAAGACCGAGACGCCACCCATGGCAACGAGGGCCGAGGAAGGGACCAGCAGATGGAAGCTGGTGATGCAGTTTTCGGGAAGACAACGAGAGGGGAACCACTGTCGTGGGAGGAAGCTGTCCTGGTACAACGAGTGACTCCACGTTTGTAGTCAAAGTCGGAGACCATTTTCGTTTCGTGCATATCGACCACTTGAGACCCAGCTGGACTTCGGGTTCAAAGACATCACTCCATCCGGACACCGCAAAAGCTCATCCTGAATTCACTCCAGCTGCCCGTAACCAGGGCTTTCCATCAATTCCCTCAGGAGATGCTCCCCCTGGTGACTCCATGGTTAGTGATGCTACTGCAGGTCAGCTTGAGGATGTAGGCTTAGACGACGCCACTTCAAAAGAGCAACCGGCATCGCAGCCTGAGGCAGAACACTCGGTAGCGGAGCCTTCAAGCATCACAACAACTTCAACCACGGCATCACCCGTGGGGGTCCCTTTGCGAAGAAGTAATCGCACAAGACGTCCGCCCGACCGCTATCAAGCCTCCAATTACGATCGCGGAAAGAAACGCGTATAGCCTTAAAACTAAGGAGGAAGGAACTGTTCTGTATCCGCCACGCGGTCTGATAAGATTACACCCGCGGTGACGTATGCTTGACCGGCATGCAGCGTTACCTATAAAAGTGCGCTGCTGTATGAAATAAAGGTTTTTCGTATTGCTTCCACCGATGCGTCGTTACTGCTCAGAATAGAATATATAGCACTGCGGTGGCGGTGGTTCGGCGAACAAAGGTGCGGAAGAGGACTCCCTTCTTTGTAGCATGAAAATGTAGCGTACGTTGGAGACAGTTGCCTACCGAGGAGCCGAAACGACAGGTTTAATAACGCTACTCAGCCTGGCGAATCCTCCCAGGAGTAGTTAGAGCGCATTTTTTTTTCTCCCTCTCGTTGCATTGCGCAATAAACGAAGTTTGCAGGATAAGTTCTGCGCTATTTACTCAATAGTCCCAGCAATTATAGTAAAGCCAATTATAAATGTCCGCCGTTTTTCCACTTTATGTTGGCGTTGTATGATGTAGTCGTTCTTTGAAAAGAAATAAGAACATTGCACCGTTAGCACTGCGTGCATGAGACAGCCAGCTATGCCTCCTCATATAACTCCCTGCAATTCTTTCGTTAAAGTGTTACAGGGGTAATTAACCGAAGGTAAACACAGTACCAGTGCAAATCGTGACGCTGTCATGTTTTCACAACACTCTCCGGAAAGTATCTTGAGTGCGGCTGGTATCTTCACTATAGGAGAAGATTGGACAGTGCCTTTGTTTATGCTCAAAGAATAATTGGTTGAATTGGGCCGGGCCGGGCCGGGTCGGGCCGGGCCTAAACCTTTCGGGCCCGGGCCGGGTACGGGCCGTATTTAAAAAAATTCACAGCATATGCACGGGGTGAATGATGAGTGGGCGAAGCTCCGGAGTGAATCACCGGTAAACCGTTAATCTTCCGTGTGATTCGCCCAGTCGATCATCATGTAAAGACGTGAGAAACACTCTATCCGAACGCTGGGATCTCGCGTTTAAGGGGACGCTAGCACAAACGCGTTAGAAACATGCAGTACACTCTAGTAAGGGGGGAGAGGCCACAGCGTCTTACGCAGCCCCTTACACAGGCCGGAACGCGCACCGCGTTTGCCGACGCCATCACATGACTGCTGAAAGAGTATAAGGCGGAGAGGCCACAGCGTCTTACACCAGCTTCTTACACGCGCCGTAACGCGCTAGCACAAACCCATCATCATCGTTAGAAACGGATGATGATTGTGGTTCGGTTAGGAAAGCACGCTAATTTCTGCATCCCATGTAGGGAGCACGGCTAAGCGTCCGTGGGGGTGGGGGAAAGGGAGTGAAATAGCTAGAGAGGAGAGAAAGGCCTTAATGGAGGGCTCCGGAAATTTAGACCACCTGGGCTTCTTTAACGTGCACTGACAACGCTCAGTACAAGGGCCTCTGGCATTTGCGGCGAGGCGGGCGTGTGTGCGGCACTCCCAGGCATTAACACCCCTCTCACAACCGGGCGTCTGGTAGGGGAACACCTGTACCCATTTGTACCGTGGGTTCCGGCGCGGTGCTTCGAACATGGCACCTCCCGCAGCCGAGGCGGACGCCCTAGCCACTAGGCCACGGCTGCGGTTCGTTAGAAACGGACAGTCTTTCGCTCTCTCTTTCTGTCTCTCTCACACAAGACAGCAGATGGAAGAGTGAGAGAGCTCGCGCGCCGGGAGGAACGCGCCGAGGGCTCGCGCGAGCCTCCCGGCGCGCGAGCTATCGAGCGCAATCCTAGAACGAGGTGGTTACGACTACAAGGGACGAACGACCCACGCTTCGCCCCTAAAACACCGGGCCGGGCTCGGGCGGGCCGGAGCTCGGTGTTTTCGGGCCGGGCCGGGCCCAGGCCCGGGCCGGAAAAAGCCGGCCCGTGCAGTGCTCTGGTTCTGATGACAAATAGAAAATGACCTATCCCACCGGGCCTACGTCACGAAGATGCGGTGGCGCTGTCGTCGGGAGTTTTGGTTTCGCATGGTAGGCATCCGCCGGCGCGCCTACCGTAGCAGCCGTCCGTTTTCGCTGGTTTGGCGCATCGGTTATGTTTGGCGCATCGGTTATGCGCCAAACATTTTCGTCACGACTAAGCATATGTGTAATTATTTAGCGTTAGTGCGGCTTGTTTCATTTGATAGAAATAGCATTGTCACAAGTTTGTCAAGTGTAATGCTCGACACCAAGTTTCTTGGCATAAGCAAAGTGCGGACACAGAGCGATGACGCTTACTGCAAAGCGCGCACGATGTTAACAATTAGCTCGATATGTGTATAAGTAATCGCGGTCGCCGTGTATTATCGAATTGCGGAAGCTATACATACGTCATACGAATTTCGTTCACTCAAATTAAACAAATATATAAGAGCTTAATTCACGTAGCCGTGAGCGAAAGGCCGATTACAGCGACGCTTTTGCAAATTGCTTGCGGCTGCGATAGCATATACACGAGAAGTGTCTTTGGCAATGCTGTAGTGGTTATGATGCGCTTAAATTTTTTTTTTCGATTGTCAGACTGTTCGAATGAACTACACGCTTGAAATTTGCCGCATCGTTACAGGACTTCAGGCCTTCACGATCGGAACTGAGCGTATAGGCAGAGCCGCAAGCCGCGGTTATGCGCCTTGCTGGCGGTTATTTGAGAGCCTTGTCCTTGGCACGTTATTGCTTCTTTTGTGTGTGTGCGTTATCACAGCCGTATTTACATAGGTTATAGCGTCACCAATATCGCATGCTTGAGTACCTATTCCGTTACTTGTGTTTTTGCGCAAGGACTTTGTGTAGGGATTAGAGGCTTTAGGTCCGAAACAGTATTTTAGCTGAGGCATCTTCAAGTCGCATTTAAACAAGTCTCGCTGTTGCAAGTGGTTCATCCTTGCGCTAGTTACCGAATTAAAGCATACGCATGAAGCAATGCTGACATGATAGCTCGCGATCATTCGCATCATGTGGCAAGGTGCTCAGCCTTTCAATCAATTTCTCACATCTTGTCATAGCTGGACGTCGGCACGTTCTTTTCTACATTCATTGAATGCTTCCTACAGAGCTAACGCAACTTCATCTCACGCGGCTGCCCCTCGCAAACAGTTGTAAAGACGCCGTCGGCGCTCCGACGCCCCGTGCGGCCGCGGCAAGCGGTGGGCGGGGCCTCTGCGCGGCGACGTCGACACAAGCCCCGGTTATATCGCCGGTGCCTACCACTGTTTACCAACATGGAATAGGCCTTGTTAACGTGCTGCGCATGCGCGGCGTGTTCCACGGTTACGTTAACCTTAACGCTAAATCTTTGCGTTCGCTGCTTTCCGATATACTAAAGCTCACCATTGCCCACACATGCATGTGAATGAGTGACAACGTGTGTGTATATTTACACACGCGTCCTCATTTATGCTCCTGGTCTTTATGAGGTTCCTGCGCTCCCACGTCGTAGATCGTGCCGAGTTCCGGATTACTTTTAGTTAACGCGCACGCTGCGAGTCCTTATGGTTCAACAACGCACAACGGAAATCTCCCACCGGCACTACATTGCAGGTCAAGATCCAGCGCCTATAAATATGAGGTGGCCGGTGAACGGTTGAGCAGCGCGAGCAGTCGGTTTTTTCAATCAAGAAACTCGCTAGCAGACGCTGCCTGCGTCAGCATTGTCTCTCGCGGGCGAGGGCGCGTTCTAGTTCCTTGACAGCATGGAGGAAAGGTGCTTGACAGCTTGAGTAATGGCTTGAGCCAGCTGTTGCGCATGCGCAGTGGCGGTGTAGACGGCGCAGGGACGGAACAGACTCGACCTTCGCATATAAAGAAAATATCGCCGCGCAGCATAGCGGAAGCGAGGTGGAGAGGAGTGAAGTAAGCGATAGTGGGACGCGTCGTGGCCTCCGCGATCGCCGGCGGAGGACACGACTTGTTGAGTGGAGGTCTCCGGAAATTTCGACCACCTGGGTTTCTTTAACGTGCGCTGACATCGCACAGCACGTGGGCCTCAACATTTTGCCTCCACCGAAATGCAGCCGCCACGGCCGGGATTCAATCCTGCGACCTTCGGATCAGCAGCCGAGTGCCATAAGCACTAGACCTCGTCCATATAATAGCCACCACAATAAATGTTGGTCTTGTCTTGCAGCTTCTGCCTTAAAAATTTTTAAATTAACTTACCAATGGACTACATCAGGTCGTATTAAAAACAATTACTACAGTGCCTTCCAATCACTGTTGGATACGCAAAAATCCTAATGCACCAGGTATGGAGAGAACAAAACAAATACGTACCATAACTTGGCATTGACCATGATCATATGGCATTTGCCACCTCTGACAAAGATTCCAGAGGTTGTATAATCAAGAGCCATATTAAAGCCAGAACATTAAGTATTTAATAATCAAAATGAACACTTTTTTATTCAATGGCTTCTGCTTCCACTGAATGAATGAACAAGAATGTGGTGACAAACACAGCAGAACAAGATTAGGCAGCCAACAGCCAGGTCTCTCTGGGACGCACACAGTTAGCCACTTTTGGGCATCAAGTCAGCATCACCCGAGGGTTTGAGTCCTCTGATTGACAAATCATACACAACTTCTTCAACCTTCTTGAGATCATATTTCAGTGCATCAAATTTCTTGCGAAGGTTGTCATTTTTCAGGTTGAGAAGCCGAAAGCCCAAGTTCATCTCTGTTACAAATGCTGATATCTTCATAGGCCAGCTGTAGTTCCCAGCTGTCACGCTGTTCACAGCAAACCGGCTCTATAGAAAAAGAAAATAAAGCATGCAATTACGGGCTCATCAAAGAGAAATTCTGCATAGTGGCAGCTGTGTCCTCCCTGTCAAAACTTTTCTACTTGAGTAAACCTAACAGCACTGAACCTACCATCAATGAACACATTCTACAGCATACTTTCATTAATTAAAGTAATACATAACTGGGATTCCCTATTATTTAGTCCTGACTGAAAGTGACAGCCAGAACTCTCACATTTATATGGTCTCTTATTAACTGTTGCATCACCAGCAATATTATTGTGATAAGCCAGTTCGACAATCTCCTAGGCAGTGTGTGCAATGTAGTTCCACTGTAAATGCATCGCGAAACTTTCTACCGCTACCCTGTTGATTGCTTTAAGTGTACACTTCTTGCAGAAATGAAACCAGCGTTGCTGTTACTGCATTGGGCCAACCAAATATGCACTGCACATGTGTACAATCGGGAGTGATGCAAGCATGGGGAATTGAACCTCACTGCATTGTGCAATGACATGACAGAGTAGGTAAGCATGCAAGCATGATGAATCCCATATAACAAACCCCCTAACATTGAGCCAAGTTGCTATCCTTGCAGCAAAGCTCATTGCAAGCATGGAGGAATGAAACATACTAAATGGCGGTGGTGTGCAATTCTGCTAGCTTCTTCAAGCCAACCTCCTCTGACAATGTCCATTCTGCTGTCGTGACCACGTGTACAATGCCTCTTGGGTAGGCCTGCAAGGTTTCCACAGCTATCGAAATAATGAATGAAAAAATTGTGTTTTCCAATACAAACTGCTTTGGATTACTACTGTATCAAAACATCCTTTCTTCAAGAGCAGCATAACCAATGAAACCGAATTTTTGTTTCTTTCTTTCTTTTTTCATGAGCAATTGGACTGAATTTGCCAACGCAGGCATCAAGGGACGCTCTTTTCAAGGCACCACTGCACCAAGCACAAGAACTGAATGCGGAGTGAATGCCCACATTAGAAAGCCTGCTTTCTGGCCATTTTAGCCACAGAACTTCTCTGGAGGTTACACCAAAGCAGTGACTACAAATTAGAAAAAGGTACATCTTTAGCTGTGGCAATGCTGAGTGGCAGCATAACAAAACAGAGGGTGGCAGAAGCATAGATGAGGGAAAAATCTAATGCTGGTCTTGCACCATTTGGAGCTGCACTAGCTTTAGTTGTCTTCAATGCTGGTTATCTGTATATCTTTTGTTTCTCCTGAGAGCACGCTGCCATCAGTGGGTGGTAGGTGGTGTGACTGGAAGAGGTCTGTGACCATATCCACCCTTAATTTGGTCCCAAAAAGAGGACAAGAATATCTGAGGCAATTGGGTGCAGAACAGAGTCTTGTTGCAGAAGAGGCCCTCACCTATGCAGCTTGGCACTTTGAATCAATTTCTGTAGCTGTAAAGTGAAATACCATGTTGTGGAAACCTTGAGCTCATTTATCTCAGATGTCTAATCAGAAACAATTAGTACACCTCCATTATTTTTATATGATAGTTTTCTAAGCTGGCACACCCGACTGCACAGTGTGACAGTTGTAAGTTATTTTCTGTTCATGCTAGGGCACTGAAATTTGGAACATTGTAATGGTAAAAGAATAAATCATTCCTGAAATTTTCACCAAGACTGGTGCAGCGATACAAAAGTTAACCCTGCGGCCCCGCATCGCCCTTTAAAGAAAAGGGTATGATGGGACAGAAGCAGAGGGAGATACCGTAACTTCAAGAAGGCCTCCTTAACCCTCCATAATGTTTCAGATGTAGTAACCTTTAGTGGCATTTGTTGTTTGGGACCTGGAGGAACGTGAGCAGTTCTCCACTTCTAATGCGTTGCCTAGAATTACTAAGAAAGGCTAGGTTGCATGACCGGAGGCACTGGCCTGACTTGTGTCAGTATAGTACTATAGTACTATACTGACAGTACTATAGTAAATGGGAATATACTGCTTGTCTATCGCGTGACAGGGCCTATTTCCCACTATTTTCTATTTCATTACCTGAAATTTTTTTATGGCTAGGCTTCAAGATGTCACATAATGCATTCTCCTTATTCTTTCTTCCTCAACGGTTGCAAGGTATGCCTGCATATAGTCACTATGAGTCAATCAAAATCAAGCACTCTCAGATTTTCAATTTCAAAAGCATTGAAAAACCTTAACAGTCAATCTAGTGACATAGTCGACACGCTACATTGCAATGTCTGCAGACAAAAATACATTGTCCAAATGGACATGGCTTTTCACTTGCGATTCAACAACACCTGGTATCATAGTGCTTTGCTGCTAAACCTGCCTTTATCCCTGTCACCTACCGCTTTCAAATCACAGCTGTCAGTGAAAATAACAGCGTAACTCTTTTGAAGCCCAGTTCCTCAAACACGCATGGCGCGGACCACATGAGGCACATTTCAGTTTTAAGCTTCAGACATTAGCAGCTGGTACCATGAGGACCCTGAAAAACTAACTTCATTTCAGTTTTAAGCTTCAGACATTAGCAGCTGGTACCATGAGGACCCTGAAAAACTAACTTGCCCTAGAGAAATAAGCAAACACAAATAAATGCAGCATCAAGGCATTACCACTGGGACCATGCTTCTTTGAAAGAGCTGTGTGTGTCAAGGATTTCGTGTTGAAGTACATACAAAAAAAGGAAAAGATGAAAACAACAAAGGAAAGAAGGCACAGAAACTCTACATATATCAGGTAAACAGGAAATGCAGGGAATCGTATCTCATATACAAGTTCAGTACCCTCCAGCCTACAGGCACAAACCTTTCAAAGGGAACCCTTCAGTCCATTAGATAACATGGAGGGTTAACAAAGACGACAAAAGGTTAAGGTATGAACAAGCTACAGTAGAACCTCATTCATACGTTTTTGAAAAATAACGCGACAAAGAACGTATTATCCGGGAAAACGTATGATCCAAACACACGAAAAAATCGTACAGTTTCGCCAGAAAAGCATGCATTTACATAAATATTAAAGTATTTTACAATTTCACGTAATTCAGGCAATAAAACGTCACGAAACAACAATAAACGTCTGCTTATATTAGCTCTGACGCGTGTTGGAACACGCCCTAAGGTACGGCAGTGACCGCGAGCGCTAGCTGTCAGCGCTGACAGCGTTGCGAACTGCAACGCACGCCTGTTGTCCCTTGCTTCAGTGTTTAAACTACTCCGCATCTTCAGGCAAATGATTTAACATGTAACAAAATGCGCATGTTCACATCATTTTCTCAGCCTGCCCAAACTGTGTGCGTGGCCATCAATACACGACGTGGACGCACAGGCCACATTGTGCCCAATGACGCGCACTGTTGTACATAAGTCGTGCGCACCAGGAGAACTAGCCTTGGATCAACAGGTAACATGGGCCACACCACGTGCGTTGCACGGCCCAAGCCAGGGTCAGAGCTTAGTCTCTACACAATACGAAATGTTCAGCCATTTTTCTCTCCCCCCCCCCCCCCCCCCCTTTTTAACCTGCGCTTCCTCGAAGCCACCACCGCAACTTACCAGCTGACAAACGAACGTGCAAACTATCGGCGGTTCCCGGCTGTTCAAGTGGTGCGTGAGTGCAGCACGCGTCGAACGTGACCCACGCTTTTGCTCAATGACAAAACCGGCCGAAGCACAAATGTACGCTTGCCGCCAGCACGAGGTTACGCTTGTCATGTGTCTACTCAGTACAGGATTACATGATGCAATGCGTTGACGACTTGTTCGGTTTGACGCAATGGGATCACCCGCGCTATCTAATCACTGGCAATATAACCTCGCGATAGACTGTGTCCGCTCCCTCTCTGCAAAAAGCACAGGATGCGCTCCGTATTCCGTACGAGTTATCGGCTTTCGCACTTGCTTATTTTTGTTTTAAGTAATGACCGTCGTCTCGCACATCGGTAACTTGCGATCAGAAATGGCAGGTTCGACCATGTTTTCGAAGCAGTATTGGGAGAATTCCTCTTTCAGTATTTGTGCACTAGCTATCTAAGTGTGCCAGACATTTTTATTTGCGCTCTTTGGGCATGGTCATCGAAGGTGAGGTGAGCGGAAACGGGCAGTCGAAACTTTCAGCTTTCAAACGTTATCAAGATGGCGGCACTTTGTGGGGGAAAAGATGAGCGACGACCCTCATAAACACCGTTTGCGCTCGCGAATTGGTCCTACTGAAAGAAATGGCGGCGTGTCTCAGTTATCGGCCATTAAAAGTATGCTCTGCATACGCTTCCAACAGCTACCGCACGCGTGCTGTTAAAGCTCCCTTGATCACGAGTGTCGGCGGTGATACCGATGAATGCTGCCCTGACGAAGACAAGTCCACTTGTCAAAACGTTGGCTCCTGCGACATTCCCTGTTCTAAATCGTATTTTGCGATTTGTTCATCGATGAATGTGGTGTGTCACGTCTAGCTAGGTGATATGCTAGTATCGGAAGAGAGTACACCGGCGTTTTCTTGTGACACGGTCAGGCGAGTACTGCGGTGTAGCCACCGCAATGGGCAGCTACTGCTCTTGATCACGCGAGCTTCCCGACTTCTCGGTTGCACGCGGACTCTAGAGACCAGAAAACGTATCATCCGATAAATCAAATGTGGGTGCCGAATAACCGTATTTTCCGGGAACGTATTAACCGAAGAAAAGAAACGTAACTCTACGCGAAAAGTTAGTGTTTTCTCAATTGCGAACGTTGGAACCAGGAAATCGTATCAACTGGGAACATATCAGCGAGGTTCTACTGTAACAATGTTTCATCCAGTTCCATGAGAACAATGGCGTAGTCACATTTTTAGCAACAAGCTTTCAGTGAAATGCACCGACGTTCACACATTATCATTGGCGCTAATGAAGTCGCTTGCTGTAAGCCCATCCAAGAGAGAGGATGCCCGGAGAAAGTAGCGCACCCAGGATTTCTGTCAAGGGGGGGTTCAAATTTTCATGAAAGGGCACGTGATTGCATAGTCATTGCGTGTGTCTGGAAGGGGTGGGGGGAGAGAGCGGGCACATTGTGCAATACGTTATTTCCTTGATTCAGCTAGATGAATCGTAAAGCAAATAAAATGCCAAAAATATAAATGATTATGATAATTTTTATTATTTTTTCGGCGTTTTGCACAGCCATAACGCCACATTCTTCTAGGACATAGGAGCAGTTACGGAGGGCGAGCGGGGGTAAGGACGGCCTCGGGGGGGGGGGGGGGGGGTTACAACACCCAAAACCACTCCCCGTCGGTGCGCCACTGCCCGCAGATGCTGACAACTCACGAAATTCTTCCGACGCATCTAATGCTGTTGTCAGCAGTGATGACCAGTGTGCTGCCATCAATTTGCATCACGAAGCATGCTTACAGGAACAATTCACAACGGCACTTTGCTTGACTAGGCTTCAAGCACTAGTCATCATTCGTATCATTTCGAGAAAATCGATCTTCTTAGAATGCAAGACCAGGTTGATCACGAGTGAAAGAGACGCACAGATATCCGCAATGTGCCAGATGGCCAAAAGAAACATTGAACATCAGTGATGACGATGTCATGAATTTATCGAAGACGATGACATTTATAGCTTTGTGGCATATCGCAACTGACGACAACATGGTCTTCAAGAATAGATCACAAAAATGGCGTCATTGGATCTGACTCTTGGAGGCTATGCTCTTGGGAACTACATGTGCTACAGTCAAACCCCATTAATTCGGATCTCAAGGGAGTAAAATAAATGTCCGAATTATCCGAATGCCGAATTAACGAATGGACAAAAATGCTGCATATCAACAGAGCTCTTATTCCATACCTCCAGTTCGTAAAGAAGTCTGTGATGGTAGCTTGCTTTTCGTCGAATGCTGGGCGGCAAGGATGACCTTTTGCACATACGCCAATCCCTCCAGTGCAAGCGTGTTACACGGAGCATCGAGGCGAAATTCCTCCAAAACAGTGAGGGCATCAGCAGCTTCTTTGGTGGTTCACCGTGCCGAAAATTCTTCGCGAGGGCCATCTTCATCGGACATCTCATCCGTCGCGCCGAGGGCATCGGCGATGATTTCCGCATCAGTTAACTGACCGGCTACGGTAACACCGTCATCGATGCCAAAGTAGTCGGCAAGCTGTACTTCGGTGCGAAGGAGAGCTACGAGTGCCCTATCTTCTTCATCCTCGTCAGGCGCTACGACCTCCGGGCTTTCAGACGGCTCCGGTTGCCCAAATCCACTGTGTCTGAAGCAGTTCGCCACTACTGCTGCTGGTGTGTTAGTCCACACGGGTGCCAAAATGTGGATTGCACTAAGGAGCGTCACACTGTAGGGCACTTTTCTTTCCCTGCATGAAGCATACGCTCCAAAACTTGTTTCTGTATTTTTTTCTTCACGTACTGGATGATTCCGTGATCCATAGGCAGTTGTGTTCGGCGGCAGGAACACAATTCTGATCGCCTGGAGACCAGAAACGCTGCAGTGTGCGCTGCAGTTGTCTATAACTAGCAGCACCTTAAGTTTCTTGGCACTGAACTGGCGGTCGAGCCCTTGTAGCCAGGAGCAAAATATTTGTTAAGTCATCCGGGCCTTCCTATTTACATGGTAGTCGACTGGCAGGTGTTTGATGTTGGAAAAAGATCTTGGTTTGCGCGCCTTTCCGATGACAAGACGACGAAGGCGCTACATGCCCGTCATGTTTGGACCTTAAAGCACAATGACACACTCCTTACTCCTCTTTTTACCGGTGCAAGGGTTCCCCTTCAATGTAATGGTCTTGTCTGTGTTGAAAACATCGTTTGGGTTATAGACTGTGATGTGTTCCTGAAGTTCGCCTTTCTAGTTTCTGTAGTTTCTGTGTCGCCGCCGGTCCCGCGCTGAACGACGCACATGATGATACTCGTCACGCCGGCTTGGCTGTCTTGCGGCCAAACAAAGTTGCTACGTCGCCGGTGCAATCTCCGAGACTCCCAGCCGCACCAGCTTTCAGTAGCGTTCGTGAGTAGCTGTAAAGGGAGATGTTTTCCATCACCGGACACAAAAATGGCTCATCATCTGTGCTGAGCCTGAGCCACCTGAGCTTCTCAGTCGTGCGCACTGCATCACGTCCGAGATTGCGTCGTGGCAATCTTGGAGACCACGCCCCAGCCATGCTTAGGCTTATCTGCGCCAGCCTGCACAGCACGCAGGGCAACACAAGGCAGCGGGCATGAGGGAACTGCGACAGCACAAACGAATGCAGCACTGCGAGTAAATGATGTCATCGCCGCTTGCACGCGGCTATGCCTGGCAACGTTTGGCAATTTTATCGGGACACAGGAGTTATGAATCGGCGCGTCGTACGTCTTCGAGACGCCGCGGATCGAGTGAAGCGGGAAAGCCATAGCGTGGCCGTTCGAGAGGCTGCGGGGGTTCAATGTTGGTGGTGCGTTTATTATGCGAGTGCATTCGTTACGCAAGTACGGCATTTGTTTTTATAAATGTGACAAGGTTGATTACTGAGGACCTTTTTTTCCGTGTCAAGGAAAATGGGAGCACGTTATAATCGATGTCTCACTTTTTTTTTTTTTGTCGCGGGAAACGGGTGTGCGTTAGAAGCGAGGGCGCATTAGGATCGAGTAAATACAGTACGTGAGGAAGAGAGTGCTTGAGGCCTTCAGCGCAGGTCAAAGTTCAATATATCAAATGCGGCAGTTCATGGGTGTTTGATATATGTGAGCACCAGCCCTATACTTTTGCATTAGTTTTGGAAGGGAATTTTTATACTGTCTGATATAGTCAATAATTCAATATATCCGAGTCTGATATATCTGGCACCGATTGTAACATGACGTTGACAAAACATTTAGTACATTGATTTGCTGCAGTAGAGCTCCAAAAAACAGAAGGCAATGATGGATGTGTTTGCTTCAGCCAGCATACAACACAGTGTTCTGACTCAGTGTGTCAAAAACTAACCAGTTCATCAGCCAGCATGAGTAGCCCACTCAGGTAGTCATCCAGATCCAAGTGGAAGCCCTTGTCTTGCTCTACACACACTGCAATGACAGGAGATAAAGCTAAAATGGAAAATCCACACAATGCAGCCTGCAGCACAGCTTCTCCATACCACCTGGGAAGAATACTACATACGTAACGTGCCTAATTGTACACTGCCTCTGTACGAATAAATCTAACATCGCAGAGACAGATGGTTCAAATTGAGTTGCCAAGGTGGATGCATACAAGTTTCTACACTTGGAGTTAAAAGTTACTCAGTAGTTTACCATGTAGAATCTTCTTGAACATTGCCAGAAAGTCTAAGATTAACAAATTTTCACCAGGAATGTAAAAAAAATGCCACAGCACTATGTCGGCTTTGTAATCAAGATGTGTGATGGGCACTTTGATGCATGTGAGGAGTTTCACACTGGCTGTGGACTACATGAGCATTCAGATTTGGCTTCGTGTACCAATGGCTATTTCTTGGCATGACTGGTATGCTTTGCACGTCTGCCATTTCATTTTATGAAAACACTGTTTACGACAACTGGTGCCAATAAAGCATGCGGTACTGTAGTTGTATTTTGTACACTGGCTGTATATCTCCTCTCCTCTAAAAGCTCCTTTTCTTTTTTTTTAAATGCAAGTGAATGGAATGCTGGAGTACCACAATAATAAACTCTCATTGTTTAGGTGCACATTTATACCCTGAACCAGCTAGTGTTAAATTTATTTTTTCCAAAACTGCAATACCAGTTTCAAAGCACATTTAAATACGTTTTTTTGTTGTTGTGAATAGCTTAGTGAGGCCTTCATGTAAAATCAACGGAAAGTCCCATGATAAAGTACTGGGACGGCACCCACCACCTAGCATGTCGGCCACTTGCTCACGCTGCACGAGGCGCTCTTCCTCCAGGTAGATTATGAGGGCGGCAAGAAAGCACAGCCTCTGAGTCACAAACCTCCAGTGGTCATGGAACCTGCATAACCAATACAACTAAGGGCTAGATCAACCTATAATGCTACAAATTCAATTCAAGTACCGTGCTAGACTACTACAAAGCAAAACCACAAGTCTAGAAGAGGACACTCCCACCTTCTGTAGCAGCACTGATACGCTATGGCATGGGCTGTCCCACAGTGTCTCTGCTAGCTTCAAATAGATCGATGCACACTCATGCACGATACCTTGCAGCCAGCCAGTGCAGCCATCTAACACAAGTTCATCTGCTTGTCATGACAGTCACTCTTAAAGCTCTGGAAAAATTTATAAAAGTTACTTTCAGGTCGTAGATGTACTATCATGATGGAATGTCATGATCTTTCATGCCTGGTTATGTAAAAGATGTAATCAGGACACGTGCAACCTGTGTGCCAATGCCATTCTGACATCATAATTATGCCTGAACACTAAAACTGCCCCAGCTACCCACACAGCGGAAATAGGCAGAGGGAAATTTGCTTTTAAGATTGTCTTGCCATCTCCGCATTCCTTTCTGGCACCACTGCATAATTATACTAACTTCTTCCGTTGAAGGGGACTTTGGAAGGAGGAAAATCTTTAATCTGAGTTTCATGAGACCACCAAGAAGGTCTGGAATGAACTAATGCAAAAATTTAAATGTGCCAAGAAAAAAGGAACACCCAAATACTTGTGACATCACATATTAATAACAGATAAAATGGAACAAAGACATGCAGTGAAACAAACTAGGGGTGTGCGAATAGTGAAGTGCAAGAATGAATTGAATATGAATTGAGAAGCAAATAAAACTGAATACTTTACGAATACTTAACAGCCGTTCTCACAGCTGAGACAAGACGATACACCCAACTTAATTCACAGTTATAGCATTAAAAGCAGATATAAAGCAGATGGAACAATGTAGCAGGCGGTAAAGTCTGGTTCCATTAGAACTGCTGCACAACGTAAGCCCTCATGTTTTAATGCTATGCTAAGGCAATGCAAATAAAATTTATGGCATAGTTTCACACTACTTTAACACCAATTTAGGTGTGGTGGACATCTTTAAAATCTTTAAATATTATTAATCTAGACAAAGATATGTGTTTTAACAATGTGCACACCCCCAGGGACTACTAGAAAAAAATGTCAGACATAGCTTACTGTTTGTGACATTTAAGCATTGGATATTGTATGAGTGACCCCTGTAGTGTTTTCCAATGTGAATAGAATTTTTTTGGCTGGCACAAAGGCACCTGATGGGTGTTACATCAAACACCAGGTGCGATCACCTACAATGCGCTGTTCTTGCAGCAACTGTGTAGAGTCTTGGAAATGTTGTCTGCTGAGTCAACCTGAAGCTGGCAATGTGTGAGCAAATGCAAATGAGGTGTCCACAGAAAGAGCAGCTTTGTTACATAAATAAGCACAAATAAAGTAAAAATAACCGGTTTTGAACGTTGGGCCTCCCATACTGAGGCTCACTACACCACAGGCACTTGTAAATGAATGCGAGGAGCGCTTCCGTAGCCAGCACGATGTGTTTTGGATGCATGGACGACCTAAGCTCTTGTGTGACGCCACACCCTATATTCTATTTTCATGGAAGTTCAGTAGCAACTACCAGTGAGGCTGCAATAAAAACGTGTCATAACAGAATAACAGGGTGGCATGGTAGCCAGTGGTGTCAAAGCCAGTTCAGGATTTGGAAAATTCTTGGAGCAGGAAAAAAACATTATTTTGTAGCAGATTTGCATCATATATAATTGTGTTTTGGCTTACCTGGGGCAGTGTAAAAGCAAGCACATGACTACCTTGTGCCTAACATTAGGTCATCAGAGTTTAGAATTTAGGTTTCAGAATATATACTAGAATATTAAAGATATCAGACCTTGGGGCATAGCTCTTCAGAGTACAATTGAGTACAATTTTTTGCTACACATCAGTCACAGCCATGGTTACAATTTAGCTTCAGAAGGGAATTCAATGCATATGCAGCATCCAGATATGCTTTCAGCCTCATACTATTGTAGAATTTTTTGTATATGTTCCTCTAAGAAAGAAATATATAAGAAATAAATATGTTTCCATGTTTTAAGGACAACGCTGTACTTCTGCACCAAATTTAACATACTGTAACAGACTAATTACAAATAGCCTGGAAAAAACACCAGCTAGTTTGTTACCGAAACGGTGCCACAAGCAGCACTAAATGAGCATCTACCTATGTCTGCTGTCTGTGATGAGCCACTATGTGCCCTTTAAAATGCACATAGTGGCTCAACAAATCTATGGATTTACTAACTAGGAATTATCACGAGTTCCCCGTCAAGGCCATCGGCAGGCACAGTGGCCCTGGTATTTCAGTTAGACTGATTCATATTTTCTGTATTAGCACGTCCTTTGACCTAAAGTGAGACACTGAATCAGTTCAGACTGATAATGATTCTTTAAGAGCTCTGCTATCATTAATTTGATGACCATAGCTTTATCAACAAAAAGAAAAGTGAGGGACAGTGTTTCATTATTAAATTTTAGGCAGAAATCTCCCAAAATTGATGCCATTATGACACTGTGGGTTTCAAAGTGATTTTAACAAGACTGGCATGTCTTAGTTTGTGACCTCCTTAGAGGACAACATGCTTCATTTTTTCTGAATAAGAACTGAAGCAGGCCCTCGAAAATACCATCAAGGTTAACAGCAAATGGTTGTGGGAACTTAAAAGTGCCACTGTCACCTGTATTTTCTTCTTCAGAGTCTTCCCGCTTACCAAGCATATCCTCACAGCAAGAGTGGTGCTTTTGGTATCATGAAAGAGTTTTCTACTAATACAAGAAAACCATTCACCTCTTCACTGTCACCCTGGTGATAAAAACCTGACCGATGGAAACAGGGAGTAGGACCATTTTGTGACAACCTCGAAAACGTGGCTGGCGTATTGGGGCCAGAAAAAGATTTTAGGCAAAAGAACATTCTGCTGCCATATGAAACAGGCAAAAAAAAAAAAACGTTGATTTTGGTGCATTTGGGGCAACTTGCACTTGGATAGATGCAGCAAGGTAAAGGCAAGTAGAACTGCAGCAAAATGGTGCAAATGACTCAGTTGGACTACCACTTGATAGTACAGTGCATGAAAGATATGCAGAGCGTGCTCGAATATCTTGTCAATGTGGCACCCAAATGCTAACTGCACGTTGGTGGCACAATGGCAACATATTCCTACACACTCTGCATAATTGAGACCAGTCAATTTAATTAAGCAGAAACAGTGCGAAAAGGCAGCACATAAGCAAAGCATATGCAATGACATACAACTACTCCAAATGCACATACTGGCATGCACTGAGAGGTTCAAATGTGTATGTTTCTTTGGACTTCCTTTGCAGTTTGATGTAACTAAGAAAGGAAATGCTGTACCACAAGGAGAGGCCTACGGAATCAACAATATGTAATAACTGCTCCTTTGAATATCTTTACTTAAAGGGCCCCTAACGCTCCCCCCCCCCCCCCCCCCCCCCGACATGTTTTTGAACATTTCAAGTTAACACGCGCATCAAGTTGAGAATGACGCCACGGTGAACGATGTCAAATGTGGCAGTGGTACGTGCCGCGGCTGCGCCACAAACTCGAAAAACAATCCCAGGCACCTCGCCAGTCATTTCTGGCATACGAAAGTTTGCCGCGACGACGTTGTGGTTTTTGGTGTCGTCACAAGAGTCCGAGCTCCGATGATTGGTCGAAGGAGAACTTCGACTTCCGGTTAGTCTGCTAGCAAATGCACGCGCTCCCTGCCTCTTTGTTCTTCCTCGTCGAGTGTCGTTCGTGTGGTGTTCGTGTGTGCACGCTTGTGAATTCGTAACTACGCTACGCTATGCAAGTGCAAGTCGGGTACAGCCAGCACAGCACCCCCCCCCCCCCCCCCCCCAACTAGAAACTGCAGCAAACTTCAGAACACGACGGATAGCCAGCACAGAGCGTTGGCACAGCACCAACAAAACACTTGCGCGAACGCGGGAGCCCAGCGGAGCCGTGTCAACTGGATGCGCATCATGGGTGATGTATGTCACGTGACATTCGGAGGAGGACTCGGTGAGGAGGTGGCACTGGCAAGTGGCCGGTGGGGCGCAGGAGAGAGTGAAACAAGCAAGCACCGCATTTTGATAAACAAACGCGTGTAACTCCGCTATTTCAGCACCGTTTTGAAAAATTCTTGCGGTTATATGTTCGTTGCGGACACCGGCACATAAGCAACACAACTAAATTTTGACCTCTGGGTGGTTAGGGGCCCTTTAATTGTCTCCAAATTCCATTCCATGAATGATGTGACTTACCTGTAGTACTGTCCCTCAGGCACTTTAGACTTGAGCATCTGGTACTGCTCCCTTATGGTGGTGAACTGTGCTTTGCTCTTCTCACACACCTCAGGGACTGCAGGCAGTCACGGGTCATCCACATGTGCAACATTGACACACAGCACAAAGGGCACAAAGTGTCAGACAATGCACTGAGAATGGTGGTATGGCGGGGATGAGGTTTTCAGCTAGAATAGCCTTGTCTCTGTAGGAACAACTTTTCAAGAGAAAACATGGTGCATGTTCAGAAAATAACTCTCGTTAGAAGGGGCTCTCCTCCTCCGTACTTTACAAGGTGTGAGGGATACTGAAGTCAAACTTGTTTCTGTTTTTTCAGGATTAAAAAGCCTGTGAACATGTATGAGAAAGATTTCATTTCACAAGTTAATCCACTATGCAAATGACAATTATCCCATCATTTTAACATCATGTCACAGGGGCCAGCAGCAAAGAAACAATTTTTATTCTGTCAATAGTCATCATGGCCACTTTTGGTGTGCTAGTCTTCCAGAAGCTCTTTCTGTGGTTCACGTAAATGACAGTTGAAATCAAGAGTGTTTTGTCTGTATGGCAGCTGATAGCCTACAAAGTGCACGTGTACTACGAAGTATGCAAGCATGCATTTCCTTCGAGGCAAAGTGCCCGTGGTGAATGACATGATTGCTTTCAGGCGTTTCACACCTCAAAACAATAGAAATTAGAAACAACTTAATGAAGCCAACAGACAATAAAGTTAAGAAAAGCAGAGGGGAAATTTAGTGCAGTAATTATGGAATAAATGGAAAGGAATTAAAGTGGATGACACCTGCCTTCAATAGGGACCGAACCTATGACCTTCAGATAATGCGTTTGATGCTCTACCACCTGAGCTATGAAGGCGGTCGTTCTCCTGTCCACTTTATTGGGTATTTTTGTGAGTATAATCCTGGGAGTGTTAGACAGCGCCACCCATAGCCATGGCAGCAAGCGTGAAACACTCTTGTTGCCAGAAGGCGTCATGTAGAACACGATCTTATGACGAGATGGCCGCTGCCCAATTAAGCTATTGCATGCTACCTAAAGGCACCAAGTCTACCGGTGCGAGGCCCAAGCTAAGAAGTAACGAAAGAAGGGAATGGGCCAAGGGCATTTTTTATTTTTTAGAAACAACTTAATACAGCCAAGAGACCCTAATTTAACATCATGGTGCTATGATATCGTTACAAGGCAAGCCACTGCTAGGAGAACTCTCGAATAATTTTGAACCCCTGGTGTTCTTCCATGCACACCTATATCTAAGCACACAAGACTCGCAGCAAGCACACCAAATGTAACACACATCTGGAAAGCCTTCATTGTGTAAATTTACAAACAAAAGTAGCTATGTTATTCTGATCTTAGCTGGCACTAAAACAGTGCAGTAAGTGGAAGCTGAAGTTCATGCATTCAGAAATGACAGACTCACTGGTGTTAATGCCTGCCTGCTGGTGGATGGCCTGCAACAGAGTCAGAATACCACGAGCTGTCTGCTCTAGGTCACGCACTGCAAGGCGTATTTCCTGTAAGGAGGATCCCACCATAGTTTACACAAGCTCTTCAAAAGACGCATGGCCAAAAATACAGACGCTCATGCTAGCAGCCTTTTTTGCTAGTTTCGTTGTTGTGGCATATTGGTTTGGCACTGACATATATGACACTACCAAATAGCCAAAGCAAAAGTGTTCGATTGTTACTGTTTAGTGATAAGGGATTATAGCAGGAAGGGCAACAAATGAATATATAGAGAGAACCGATACACGACAGTGAAGTAAGGCAGGCAGTTTTGGTTTGAAAATTTGCTGCAAATGCACAAGAAAATATGGCACAACCACACAACACTAAGCAAAGAAGAAATGAAGCTGAAGTGTGCAATTATTTATGAATGAAATCTGTTTCCGTATTCTTAAAAAGGGGAACTGAAGGTGACGAGAAAAACAAAAATTGCTAGCAGGAGCATGATCTTTCGGTGCTCAGCGAAAGCTGGAGGCTTAAATAGGTGTACGCAGCAAGTTTTATTTAATCGGAGCTCTGATGACTGCTTATATGCGACGCTGACAAGGGGCACGTTTTCGAACGCTGGGGTAGCGTTCGCGAAACCGCATGCGAAACTATATGGAATTTTTAAAACATACTGTAACCGCGTTGTGCAAATCAGCGGAAAAAAAAATAACCACAACATTATGTTTACATTACTTTTAAAGTATCATCTCAGCAAACACCAGAAAGATGGAGATGCAACGTGAATTTACATTTTGACAGGACCGGTTGGAAAATTACTCACCTCACGAACGTCTTGCTCGCTGTCCAAGTGTTCTTGAAACGAGAGGAAGACATCGCTCACGGAGTGCGACATTTTGCACTAATACTCTACAGAGGTGACAGGAAGACAATCCTTAAGTGAAATGTGAAAGATTGCTCGCCGAACGAAACATGCACGCAGCACAGCGAACGTGACAGAAACTGAAGAGAACGCGGACCGGACAAGACGCAGAGTGCGCAGAGTTGCCAGGTGCTACGAGGGTGACGGGTTCGTTTTGGGGAAAATGCAATAAGGTTTCTTTTTTTCGCCACATAAATACATTCTAAAAAGAATTATCGAGCTTTTGATATAATAAGGCAGTTATGTAGGCGTTTGACACGGCGTTTAAACGTTACATATACGCCAAAGTAGTTGCTGGTAATAGTGAAACCGAAAGTTTAAGGAAACTGCGTAATAGACGATGGATGGATGGATATTAGGAGCGTCCCCTTT
Source organism: Hyalomma asiaticum (assembly GCA_013339685.2). Taxonomy (NCBI): domain Eukaryota; kingdom Metazoa; phylum Arthropoda; class Arachnida; order Ixodida; family Ixodidae; genus Hyalomma; species Hyalomma asiaticum. Next base: position 8,135,978 of record CM023485.1, on the reverse strand, counting down.
ATAACGGGGCGGTGGCCGGGCCACCAAGGTTTCTCTTTTTCGCCACATAAATACATTCTAAAAAGTATTATCGAGCTTTTGATATAATAAGGCAGTTATGTAGGCGTTTGACACGGCGTTTAAACGTTACATATACGCCAAAGTAGTTGCTGGTAATAGTGAAACTAGGGTCTGTTGGCTTTATTAAGTTGTTTCTAAAAAATAAAAAAAGAAAGCATTTCCCCGAGGGTGAACATGGTTAAGTGCGAATGCACGGGGTGATGCTATGAGGGGGAGTAAAGTTATGATTAAAGTGTAATTAATGAATTTAAAGTGTTGTCATGATGCATTGTACACACACACACATTTATACACGAAGTATTATTTATTTACACCCGGCGGCCGAGAAGAGAGCGAGCGGCAGCCGGCGGACGTTTATATACGGACTGACGCGCCGGCGCCACACACACAGCTGCACAGCGACGCCAGCTGCACAGCGCGCCGTGACGTCACGCCGCGGGGAGCGGTGCGCCCGCGCAAACCGCGGTGAGGAGGCGGAGCGCGCGCAGTCACGTGGGGTGTGACGTCGCTGCGCCGTTGCTACAGACGCTCCTCTCCGCTCCTCGCGCCGTTGCTATGGGACGGCGGATTCAGGGTCGCTTATAAAGTGCATTCGCACTTAAAAATGCCCTTGGCCCATTCCGATGGATGGATGGATATTAGGAGCGTCCCCTTTATAACGGGGCGGTGGCCGGGCCACCAAGCTCTAGCTTTATTTCTTTTTTGTTTACAACCATTTCTTTTCCCGAATCACACATATTTTCACAACTAATTTCTTTTTTCCTCGTCTATTTATTTTATCTATTATCGTTCTGCTGTGATGTAACAATCTTACCTGAACTACCTTGCGCTTTTGTTTGCTCCATACTTTTGCGCCACCAATGCTCTAAGCGCCTTTTACTTATATCTATCGCCGGCATGTTCAGCTTTCCCCTGTTACTCCTGAAACCCATGGCCTCCTGTAGGGTAGTGTCCACAGCTACACCTGGGTGGACATCTGTACATTCAATCAAAATATGGTCTGTCGTTTCCCTAGCCTTTCCACAGCACGTACATGTATCCCCTTCTTTATTGAATTTCGCTCTGTAACTTCGGGTTCTCAGGTAACCGGACCTTGCCTCAAACAGTAAAGCGCTTCCCTTTGAATTATCGTAAAACTTTTCTCTCTTTATTTCATCTTTCCCTTTTCGGTAGTTGTTCAATGCCGGTTTCTTCTCCATTCTTGCTATCCAATCCGAGTTCTCCGCCGCTCTGACCATGCTCTTAACGCTCTTTTTCGTCCCATCCGTTTCGTTACTGGATGTATACTTACTGGTAAGCTTCCTAGTTCTCTTCCTCCATTGTGAATCAACGTTCTTCCTATACAAATACCTGAATACTTTCGCTGCCCATCTACTTTCTTTCATATTCCTTAATCTCTGTTCGTACCTAATTTTACTCTGAGCTTCCCTTCCCTCAAAGTCAGACCATCCCATATCTCCCTTAACAGCCTCATTTGTGGTCTTCCCATGGGCGCCCATTGCGAGACGTCCGACCGTCCTCTGATTCACGTCCAGCCCTGATTGTACCTCTGACCTCATGCACACCACTGAGTTTCCGAATGTAAGTGCTGGCACCATTACACCTTTCCACAAACCTCGAATTACCTCGTACCTGTTGTAACCCCACAGCGCTCTATGCTTCATTATTGCGGAGTTCCTCTTTCCTTTAACTATCATAGCTTTTTCTTGTACTTCCATGTATCTATTCCCATCATTTATCCATATCCCGAGGTATTTGTACTCTCGTACTCTGGGTATCTCCTCGCCCTGTATTGATATGGTCTGATCGGTGCTGTCATTGAATATCATCCAGCCGCATTTTGTCACACTAAATTTTAGCCCTAAATCTTCACTTTCCCGACCACATATACTAACCAGACCCTGCAAATCTGTTCGACTGTCTGCGAATAGCACAATATCGTCTGCATAAAACAACCCGGGGAGCTTTTGTTCTATCACTATACCTGCCTGTCTGTACGACAGCTTAAAACCAATATTGCTCATCTCCAATGCTTTCTCCATTCTCCTCATGTAAAGCATGAATAATAGTGGGGACAACGGGCATCCCTGCCTCAACCCTTTACCTATATCGACGGCCTCCATTCTACCATTACTCGCCACACCTTCCCATTCCACACATACTGTATTTCCACTGTATATTTCCTTTAAGAGCTCTATACAGTCATCCCCTATACCAGCCTCTTTCATTATGTCCCATAAAGTATTCTGATTCACATTGTCATACGCACCCTTAATATCCAAAAATGCCAAATGTAGAGGTCTGTTCTCTTTTCCGGCTATTTCTATACACTGCGTAAGCGCAAAAAGGTTATCATCTAATCTCCTGTCGACTCGAAATCCATTTTGGAGTTCGCCAAAAGTGCCATTAAGCTCTGTGCATATCTGCATTTTCAATTTAATTGCCTGCATCGCCAACCTGTAGAGTACTGATGTAATGGTCAGTGGTCTATAGGAGCGAATGTTATTTTTCTCTCCCTTGCCCTTATAAATGAACTTCATCCTACTTTGACGCCAACTGTCCGGTATTCGCCTGTACTTTAACCTTTTTTCAATTGCTTTTAATAGGGCTTCTTTGCTGTTTCTTCCGAGCTCATTTATTACAGTAATGCTAACCTCATCTAATCCTGTGGCTGTTCGTTTGGGAATCATTTCCTCCGCCTTCTTCCAATTGAAATTTTCCAGAACTAGTTCTTCCACTTGGTCTCCCTTGCTACTGCTACACGTCGTAAAGGGAGCCTCGTCATGCTTCTTAAAGGAATCGGCTGTTGCGTTTCGAATATAAGTCAATGCGTCGTACCCCTCCAATTTATTTCCTTCTTCATCCACAATATGCCGTTGCATAGTTACAGTTTTCTTCCCCAGCGATTGCAGGTGGTTCCAGAAAAGCCTAGATGCGTCCTTCTTTTCGCGAATGTCCGATATCCAACGTTCACTTTGGCCTTTAATCTTGGCTTCAACTAAACTCTGTACCAGGGCTTTTTTCTCGAGATGAAGTTAGCGACAAGGACTTAATCCCACCTGGCTACAAAATAATTCGACGAGATAGAACCGGTGGCGGTGTGGCCATTGTTGCGAAGTCGTCTGTTCAGGTAATTTCGTTGATCCAATCGAAGGACACTGAAAGCCTCTGCGTTAAACTAAACATTTATGGTCATGTCTTTGTTTTATGTGCCGTTTACAGGCCACCTGATTCAGCCCCTAATTATTTATTAAAAATTAGTGACCACATTTCACAATTCAATAAAAGCAAGCTTCTGGTGGTTGGTGATTTCAACCTACCAGGCATTGATTGGGATCGTATCAAATCGGGTGCCGGTTCTGTACGTGACGCAAACGTTCTTTTTGATATGATGCTTGGCCACAATCTTGTACAAGTAGTTCGCGAGCAACCAGACATGTAACCGGTCTCGGCTCGCTCCTTGATCTCGTCTTTCTTGATCGTTCCTTTTCTAATTACCATGTATCTGTCGAGCCTGGCCTATCTGACCATGGTATTGTTGCTGTATACTTTTCGCTGAATGTTAAACATACGCCTGACTCGCATGCACCTGTGATTGTGAAAGATTTTGCTCGGGCTGACGATATCAGTATAATAGAATATCTTGAATCTTGCTTTTGTGAATTTCGCGCGAGTGACGTCCTTGAGCTTTGGACCAAGTTTAAAGTCATGTGCCTATTCTGCATTGATCAGTTCATACCGAACAAACGTGTAAAACCGACTAAACACACACCTTGGATGAACAGGCGTACCATTCAGTTAAAACGTAAAGCCAAACGATTACGAAAAAAAGGAGCTGCTGCCGTTAATTTAACCAATGTTCGTATAGCTCTGTCGGAATCTATCACAGAAGCAAAGAAGTTTTATTTCAGCAGCACCTTACCTAATTTTATAAGGGAAGATCCACAGAAGTTTTGGAACTTTATTAAGGAGCAAAACAAATCGATAACGAGCATTACCCACGACGGTACTGCAATAACCGACCCCAAAAGCATTGCTAACCTTTTAAATGCCCACTTTCACAGTGTCTTCTCTCCGCCTACTCTGCCTTCTTTTCAAATTTCACGGTCCTTCTTTTCGGATGTCAATATTTCTTAACAAGGTGTGCTTAACATGCTTCTACGATTGAAGACGAAATCTTCCGTCGGTCCTGATAGCATTCCCAACTCCTTCCTCCGGCGTTACGCTGAACCACTAAGCAAATTTCTCGTCGCAATCTTTCAGGCCTCTCTAGAATCCGCGATAATTCCACCCGATTGGAAAATTGCACGCATTGTACCGATTTTAAAAAAGGGCGACCCATCTTCAGTCTTAAATTACCGTCCGATTTCTATTTTATCATCTTCTTGCAAAATAATTGAGCATATCGTTTCGGACTACATCAATAACTTCCTAAATGAGCATGACATTCTAACTCCTTTTCAACATGGCTTTAGGAAGGGTCTTTCGACAATCACCCAATTGAGTACGGCCATACATTCTTTCGCTTCTGTTCTTGACAGAGGTGGACAAATGGACGTTATATTTCTAGATTTTCAGAAGGCTTTTGATGTAGTTCCTCATGATAAATTAATCTGCAAATTACAGTTCCTTGGTTTTCCTGGCTTCATCATATCATGGATATCTGCTTATTTAATGCATCGGAAACAGTGTGTTATGATTGACGGACAACAATCTGACTCTTTCCCGGTAACCTCAGGCGTCCCTCAAGGAAGTGTACTTGGCCCACTATTATTCCTTATTTATTGCAACGACATAGTAGATGTCATACAAGCCCCAGTAAATATTCGTCTTTTCGCAGACGACTGCGTTATTTTTAACGAAATTAATACAGCTGAAGACCAATTCTTGCTTAGTGCAGCCTTAAACAGTATTTTTAAGTGGAGCAATAAATGGGGCATGAAACTAAACTCTTCTAAGTCTGTGCTCTTGCGTATAACTAAAAAAACAGTACCCCTGAAGTTTTCATACTCCATTGGCCAAGACCCATTGATTGAAGTTAACGAGTACAAATATCTTGGAGTTACCATTACTAACAACCTCAACTGGAGCACCCACATTTCCAACACCGCCTCTTCAGCTTTCAGAAAATTATGTCTACTTCGCCACAAGCTTAATCATGCATCCCATGACGTGAAAGCTTTAGCCTATACCACTTTTATCAGACCCAAATTAGAATACGCCTGCATTATTTGGGATCCTTTCACCAAAACCAATATTAATGCTCGTGAAAGAATACAGAGAAAAGCCATGCGATTCATTTCTTCTAAATACAGCCGCGAGGATTCTGTAACTGATCTTATATGTTCTAACGGTTTTCACACACTTCAAATGAGGCGTAAAATATTCCGACTGAAGTTCCTCCATTCTTTGTTAAATCGTAAATTTTTTACAGATCCCAGTCCATACATAACCCTTTCTGAGACTAGGAAAACCCGTCATTCCCATCCCCTCACACTCTCCCCTTATGTTGCCAGATCTAAACTCTTTAAATATTCTCTTTTTCCCCGCACTATAGAAGAATGGAACCTAATACCGTTTGATCATCTGGACTCGATTGAATCAATACAGAATTACTTCTTCACTATTTCCTAATTATTTTTTATTTAGAGTTTTTTTTTCTCGTTACTTGACTTGTTTATGACACTCAATTGTGCTTTGTACGTCTATTTATGTTGTACGCTGGCCCTCCTGCATGGGCCACATGGCCTGCAGTATTTTGTAAATAAATAAATAAATAAATAAATAAATAAATAAATAAATAAATAAATAAATAAATAAAAAATATGTTTCCCATTTTTGCTTGACCTCGTCTTGTGGCCTCTGCTCCTTTTTTGCCTGCCTATGTATTCGAGATGCTTCCCGTCGATTCTCAATTGCGTCCTGAATTTCCCTGTTCCACCATCGTTTTGGCTTTCGTTTTCCCCTCCAGCAACTCTTTTGTTTCTCTTTCGTAACTTCAGTCCTTATTAGATTAATAAGCTCATTATAATCCCACACTTTGCCTTTTGTTCTGCTCACTATGTCCTCGATTGTTGCGACTACGTTCCTAATTTGTTTTTCACTTAGAAAGGAGCTGCCCGACTTTAATTCGATGCTCTCTTTATGATCTACATATACCATTCGCAAAGTTATGCGTTTATGGTCACTCCCCAAGCTGCTACTCCTTTCCTCATCTATGCTCATTTGTCTCAACTTTTCATGAATCCGTCGAGGTCATGCACATGAGCATTCATATCTCCTAAGAGGATTATTTCGGCCCCGTTACCAAATTTCTGAATATCCTTGCTTATGCAATTCACTAACTCCTGATTTTTCTCTTTGCACTTATTTCCAGTCCACATGTGAACTACACACAAAATAGTTTTCTTCCCGCTTACCGTTCCAGATACCCAGAGGTGTTCTTCACATGTCGAAGTAATCCTACACCAGTTTGCTTCCCGATGAATTAGCATACCGATTCCCCCACCTTTTCTTTCTGATTTTGTCCTGTTGCACCCTTCCCACACATAATTTGCAATAATTGGTGGCTCTTCCGAGTCCCGAAGGTGCGTTTCTGTAACGGCGTACACCGCTATCTGTTCTCTGTTCAACTGTTCCTCTATTTCTAAACATTTTGTCGGTTTTCTGCCACCTTGCATATTTATGTAGCTTATTAAACCGCGCTGCACTTTCTTTCTCTCTTTCCTCTTTGCCCTTTTCCCTTTGTTATCAATTCTGTGTTCCAAAGGGTCCCCCATAGATGTTTCTTCCCTTTCTACCGTGGACACCGGAGGGCTCGTGTGCCCCCTAAAAAAGCTACTGCGCGTCCTGCTAGGCGCCAGCCCACCTCATGCCCAAGTTTACGGCCAAAGTGGATTCCGTCTCTCTGGAAACCACCCCATCTGTGCACTTCTCTGTTTATGTCGACAACCTCGAAGCCTTTAGCTCGACTAACCCGCCAAATCGTTTCGTTGGCGGTGACAACTGCTCTTTGTAGGTTTAGGTCTTTCAAGGGTACCTCGGGGATTGTGCACACCACAATTTGCACCAGGGGGGACACTTCCCGCAACTCATCTACTCCTTTTGTTAACCTCTTCTCTATTTCTGGGGTCCTTCCGTTCAACACGTTGTTCAGCCCGCCAGCTATCACAACCAAACTGCGCCCCTGATCTCTACGAGTCAGCTCTTCCCTTGCTTGTTGCATTACTGCACCCAACATTCTTCCTGGGAACGTCCCTACAGCTACTCTTCGGTCTCCTTTTAAGGAAACTGCCTTATTATATCATAACTGCCTTATTATATCAAAAGCTCGATAATACTTTTTAGAATGTATTTATGTGGCGAAAAAAAAGAAACCTTGGTGGCCCGGAGTCCCCATCCTTCTCAATAGGTGGCGCTGTATTTTCGGAACACAGCGCCACCTATTGAGAAGGATGGGGACTATGAGACGGCCGCCATCAGTTGGTCGGACTCGCGGGCGCTACACGTAGAGAACCGGCGAACGGCACCCCTAGCTCGCCGCAAAATCCTATCGCTTGTGGATTCGGTGACATGCCTGTGCATTGCTGCGTGCCGCTTTGCAAACAGCGAGGAGTATTAGGCGATGACGGCTCGAAGGCAAGTCTGCGTTTATACATTTCGTTAGCTTCCTATGTGTTACTTTTGCCAAGAGTTACGATGCGGGCTTGTTGGTGGTTCATATTAAACGTATTTGATGTTGCGCAAAAAACAAGACACGGACAACAAGAAGGCACATATGGACACCACACAGCGCTACTTTCAACACATTTTAGCAATTGTGGATGGGGGACGGAATAGTATAGATCAGTCACATCAATAGAGAAGGCTTTTAGCCCTTAATTTTTATGAGCTTCCATGAATTCTAAAATGCCACCGCAACTCTTGACTAAAAACGGGTCTCGGACCTCGAGAAGACTAAGTTTCTCCAGCAGAAAAGTGGCGAGTTCCTTTTGCCAGGTGCCTATTTCCGAGACTATGACTCGGAACGGAACGTCAACTTTATGAGTTTTCGCGTTAAAAAATACATCCAAGCTATTCTTTTTACTCTTTTGAATACATTTTAGAGTTCCAACGATATTCATATTTTTGCACAACTGAATAGCCTTTGCTTTTACTTTCTTCAACGAGACGTCTCTTTTAACACTGAAAACCCCAGAAATGGTATCATTAGCTTTTCCTAAGAAACATGCATGCGAAAAAACTGCGAAGCCTCATTCTTTATCTGCCTGCAGAACACATAGCGAATTATCGACCAGGTATGACAAAACGCGCTTTACAGGAACATGTGAAACCACAGGCTTACACCGTGACAAGGCGTCTACTCCTTCTGAGGTAAGCCTTTCTTCCTCACCCTCTGTAGCATTCCGCGACACTTGGCGAACGACGGTCAGCAGTTCAGGATTTCTCCTCTGACTTTGAACACCAAACGTTGGCCCTAGTTCCAGGACTTGAATGACGTCATCGGGAAGCTGTAGGCCTTCAGGAACATGAACTTTGCCCTTGGCTTTCCGGCTTACCCTGGTCACACGCTCCCGAAGATGGCGCAGCTGTGGCACCCAAAGCACTTCGATAACTTGCCCAGCCAATTGCAGGTACCTTCTCAACTGGAATCCGGC